>ML675610.1:68246761-68424737 GCA_007922155.1 Mesoclemmys tuberculata
CCCACCCAGTGCAGAAGAAGGATTGTGGGAAACAATTGCGTTCCTAGAAAAACAAGTGATACTGGTAGAAACATCCAGTGTTTGCAATTACCTGATATGGCCGGTTTTGAAGGCTGTTAAAAAGATGTGGCATTTGGCCATCGATTATAAAGAGTTAAATAAGGTAACTTCAAGATTAAGCCCTGCCGTGGACCCCAAGACTGGACCCCAAGACTGCTTCAGATAACCGCCCAGCTGATCGAAACCTGTGGGACCTGCCGGACCTACCAGACCCTGACGATTGGTGGGAGCGGCTGGAGCCAAGGGACCAGGTAGGGCTGCCAGGCCCAAGCGGCTGGAGGAGGCCACCCAGCCCACAGCAGGGAGGTGGGCAGCCGGGCCCCACTAGCTGGGGACAGGCCCCTCAGCCGGTGGAGGGAGAGAAACCATCGGAGGCCGATGCTGACCTGGAGGAGCTGCCCGGGGTGGAGGACCCCTCCCCAGCGTGGGGAGACCCTGGCTGACCAGGAAAGCCCTCGGGACCCTGCGACCTGAAGGAGCTACCATTGGCCGACAACCTCCAGGAGTTCCCGGACCTACCACCCGTAGACAGTGAAGGACTAGCCGGACGCTCGCTCACCACCTCTTCCCGTGCCCCAGAGGGCCATACGTGGATGCAGGTACTCCGGGCTTGGGTGGGAGGAAGTGGCCCAGGGAGGCCACAGGCTGTGGCTGAGACAGGGGCCAAACCCAGGTCAGCGTGTTGCAGCCAGAGCCCTGCTGACTCAGTGGCAGTCCCCTCGTGCCACTGGTAGGGCCCTGGGCTGGGATGCAGTGGAGTCAGGTGGGCCTGCGTCCCCCTTCTGCCTCCCCTTCCCTAGCCAGCCAAGGAGTGTTCCTAGCCCCTGACAACCCTAACCAGGTGATAGACTGCTTTGCTCGCCCGCCCTGCCAAGGGCCGGGGCGATAGACTGCGTGACAAGCCCACTGAGACACTGATTCCCCATAAAGAAGGCGCTGGGCCCAGCCTCGGAACCTGAACCCGAGGAAGGGCCAGGACACTGCACCAGGCTGGGTCAGGAGTCTCACAGTCACATGGAAACTGGCACTGGAAGCCACCATGTCTGGTGGATGGGAAGGGGGAAATAAGACGTTACATTCTCTTTTGTACTAGAAATGGATGTAGGTTGCAGAGCAGCACAATGTATGTTAAACTTTTCTTAGAACTGGGCAGTGTTGGACTCTTTAAGTTACTCAATTTTATCACTGACTTAGCAAAATTCTTATCACGCCTCTCTTGTTTTCATCTGTCTCCCAAATCCCTGCCTCAAACAGCAGGTGCGCCCGGATGTGCTGTATCATCTGGTACCTGTTGAGTCAGTAACCCAATTCCTGCCCCAGGAGATGGGATTGGGGCAGAAACTCTATCTACTGTGGGTTTTGTTTTCTTTTAACTTCAGTCAGTTTCTGTCCAATCCTTTCTTTTGAATATTTCTTTTTCCAAAGTGCCAGAGCATATGAAGGGCTTGCTAAGGCAAAGTACAAACTCCCTTTAACTCTCATTGAGGTTTTGGTCTTGATTTACATAGGTCTGAGATTAGAATTAGGCCTGTTATCTCTTTTCTTTGCATCCTTGCTTTCCCAAGATCCAAGAGCAGCCAGGAGAACTGGGCATAGAGCATGACTAGGAATGTAGGAACTGCCACGCCAGATCAGATTCATGCTGCTCTAGTCCATTATCCTGTCTATAATAGTGGCCATGTTTTTCAGAGAAAGGTGCAATAAGCCTTCTAGAAACATCTGCCAAAATTGGAGAAATTTCTTCCTAACACCCATTAGCTATTAGCTTCTGCCCTGAAGCATGAGAATTTGTTTTATTTATCTTCTAGAAATATATGTTGTAACTCTCCCTTTCTTATCTGCACTACCCAGAAGCAGGCAACACTCACCAGAATGCACAGGCACGGGATGTTGTTGACAGAAAAGGAGATCCTGAGTATCACAGTGGTGATGTTCGATAGGTGGGAATCCTCTATTCACCTCTCTGCTGCAGTTCTTTCATTTGTAAAGGAAATTAAAATTGGCAGTGCCTCCACCTGGCTGGGCCCTGTACACACTCTATAGCACGTCTTGGGAGCCTCCTGACTCTAGACTAATCTGTGCAATAGGTCTAATTCAAAAACTCCAATTATAAACAATATACACTTAGATTAAAGTTAACACATCTTTACTTAACAATTTACGAAAACATGATATAACAGACTGAGATTAATTGTCACCACTAATTTAAACCAGCAGGGGGCAGTTCAATAAATCAATTAACAAATAGTGTTTACAGTCATAAATGAAACTTATCTAAGGTATGTCTACACTGCTGGGGCTGCATGGATTTACGCAGTAGCATCAACTGAGTGGGCAGTGGAGACCTGCTCAATTGATCCCAGACGTGCTCCCACCCTCCCGAAAAGAGTAGGGCTGCGTCAACTGGAGAGTGTTTCCCATCGATGCAACACACTGTAGGGTGTGGTAAGGCAACGTTAGTAAATTGACGGGAGATACACAAACTACATTACGTAGTTTGTGTATCTCCCATCAACAGCAGGCAGCAGTGTAGACTAGGCCTAACTTGCATTTACACTGTCATTATTTACCGCACCCCAGAGTGTTCGCACCTCTGGATTTCAGAATTGTAATCATCTTTGTGGGCACATGTGAAGATCTTGAAGCTGGAGACGGGACAGCACTAGGTTGGTCCAGTGACTTAGTCCAGTCAAGGCAGCATGCTGCACATATTCCCTGAAGACTGGAGTTGTTTTAACCAAATGTCAGCAGTTCTGGGTTGATGAAAAGACCACTCTGCCTCCTCTCAAACTCAAACAACCCTTTAAAGTCTTTTTGTTGAGACCCTTCCCTTGCAACTACAAGGGTTGACATTGTTGACACAAGCTTTTTTTTAATTAATTTTTAATTAGCCCTATTGCACAGATTACTCACACTAAACTTCACTGCAGGCCCACCTCAGTCAGCTCTGGGCACAGCAACAGCCTCTGAAGCCACCAACCACCTCTGAGGTGCCCTACTCGATCACAGCTCCAGCAGGCTGTCAACTGCAGCTTCTGGCTTCCTAGCAGCAGCTCCTGGTATACAGAGAGCTCCACAAAAGCAACCTCAGCTCCTCTCCCAAAATGGAGCCACGTGCTCCCCCTGCATTCCTTGGAAGATGATGTCTGTCTCTCTCTTTCTTCCCCCAAGGCATCATGAGAGTTGTGGTCTCCAAGGCTGGATTGCAGCACTGTCTTCCCAACAGGAACACTCCCAATTAAACTCAGAGGCCCCTCTAGTAAAGGGTGCCTACAATATCCATACATCTAGATTTAGATATATAGCTATGGCTGAACATATATATTTATTCATATTTTATTGTTTCTGAATCCTCCTAAGCTCTTGACCTTAAAGGTGTTTTTTTGCAAGAAATTCATCAGGTGAAATATGTATTATATAAAAAAGCCACACCTGTGCTTAGTTCTTCATTTATCAACATCTATTTTTAATTATTGTTTCACCCAATTTACCAAGAAGTAAAGCTCTTATCTTGTTGAAGATAAAATCATAGAAATGTAGGAATGGAAGGGATCTTGATAGGTCATCTAGTCCAGTCCAGTCTGAGGCAGGACTAAGTATTCTCTAGACCAGTGGTTTTCAAACTTTTTTCATTTGTGGATCCCTAAAAAATTTCATAGGAAGGTGCAGATCCTTTTGGAAATTTTAGACATCCTGATGTGCAGAAAGAATAGCAAATATGCTAGGCAACCAGCTTGGCTTAACAAAGAAGTCTTTGGTGAACTTAAACACAAAAAAGAAGCTTACAAGAAGTGGAAGATTGGTCAGATGACTAGGGAGGATTATAAAAATACTGCTCCAACATGCAGGAATGAAATCAAGAAGGCCAAAGCACAATTGGAGTTGCAGCTAGCGAGAGATGTAAAGGGGAACAAGAAGGGCTTCTATCAGTGTGTTAGCAACAAGAAGATTAGGGAAAAAGTAGGCCCCTTACAGAATGTGGGAAGCAACCTAGTGACAGAGGATGTGGAGAAAGCTGAGGTACTCAGTGCCTTTTTTGCCTCTGTCTTCACAGACAAGGTCAGCTCCCAGACTACTGCACTGGGCAGCACAGAATGGGGAGGAGGTGAACATTCTGCAGTGCTGAAGGAACAGGTCCAAGATTGTTTAGAAAGATTGGATATATACAAGTCCATGAGGCCAGATGCAATGCACCTGAGGGTTGCTGAGGGAGTTAGCTGATGTGATTTCAGAGCCATTGGCTATTATCTTTGAAAGCTCGTGGCAATTGGGGGAGGTCCCTGATAACTGGAAAAAAGCAAATATAGTGCCCATCTTCAGGGAAAGGAAGAAAGAGGATCCAGGGAACTACAGACTGGTCAGTCTCACCTCCATCCCTGGAAAAATCAAGGAATCCATTTTAAGGCACTTGGAAGAGAGGAAGGTGATTAGGAACAGTCAACAAGGATTCACCAAGGCCAAGTTATGCCTGACCAACCTGATTGCTTTCTATGAAGAGGAGACTGGCTCTGTGGATGTGGGGAAAGCAGTGGACGTGATATACCTTGACTTTAGCAAAGCTTTTGATACAGTCTCTCACAGTATTATTATCAGCAAGTTAAAGAAGTATGAGTTGGATGAATGGACTATAAAATGGATAAAGAACTGGCTAATGCATAGGGCTCAACGAGTAGTGATCAATGGCTCTATGTCTAGCTGGCAGCCAGTCACAAGTGGAGTGCCCCAGGGGTCGGTCCTGGGGCTGGTTTTGTTCAACATCCTCGGACCGCAGGTTGAAAACCACTGCTCTAGCCAATCCCTAACAGGTGTTTGTCTAACCTGTTCTTAAAAACCTTCAATGATGATGATTCCATCATCTCCCTAGGTAATTTGTTCCAGTGCTTAACTCCCTGAGAGTTAGGAAATTTTTCCTAATGTTTAACCTAAAGTGCCCTTGCTTCTTGTGCTGTCCTCAGTGGATAAGAACAATTTATCACTCTCCTCTTTATACTAACCTTTTATGTACTTGAAGACTCTTATCATGGGCCCCCCTCAGTCTTCCGTTTTCCAGACTGAACAAACCCAATTTTTTCAACCTTTCATATTTACTGAAGCTTTAGACTATTTTTTTTTTTTTGCTCTCCTCTGAACTTTCCTGAAGTGTGTTGCCCACAACTGGACACCATACTCAGCTGATGCCTTATTATTGCTGAGTAGCATGGAATAATTATTTCTCATATCTTGTTTACAAATACTTCTGCTAAAACATCCCAGAATAATGTTTGCATCTGACTCATAGTTTGTGATTCATTATACCCCTAGATCTTTTTTTGCAGTACTCCTTCCTAGGCAGTCATTTCCCATTTTGTATTTGTACAGTTGATTACTGCATCCTAAGTTCAGAACTTTGCATTTTTCTTTACTGAATTTCATCTTATTTACTTCAGACTGTCTCCATTTGGTCAAAATCATTTCATTCTAATCCTGTCCTCCAAGGTGCTTGCAACCCCTGCTTGCTGTAGTCTGCAAACTTTGTCAGTGTACTCTTTTTGCCATTCTCCAGTCGTTTATGAAGCTATTGAATAGAACCAGACCTGTATACAACATTTGCTGCCTTTGAGTTCTCCACTATACTAGCTGATTTCAGTGAGACTTTTTTTCCATTCCCAGTTCACCCAGATTCTGCTTTAGTTCTTTCCCATACACGAAAAAAAGAAACTCGTTGACAGAATAATTCCACATGCAGATCTATTTTCTGTGGAAGGTGCTCAGATACTACAGAGGTGTGCAACAGTACAAAAGGTTAACATACGTAGATTTCATCACAGCGGAAATTTGAGTTGCAAGTTTTTCACCTTGCTCCACAGATGGTTTCTACCAACCAGAGTTCTAGAGTAGGCATATGTAGGTAGAAACATGCCATGTGGAATACATTTCCTATGGACAATTTTGCTTTTGGTGACCAAATGTTTTATTTTGTTTCATCAGAGCTTTTTATGAACATTCTGCTAGATATATTTATTTAACTGCACATTGTGTGTCAGTGCAAGTGCCAATTTCACTTTACAGGCTGCACTCTGGGGGGCAGATCCCCAGCCAGTGTAAATGGTTGTGACTCCATTGAAGTAAATGGATCTAGGATGGTTTATACCAGCTGAGGATCTGCCCCGTGTCCCTAGTCCATTCTTAAAATTGCGTGGTCCGCTTGTTAGTATAACCTGCCAGGTGTCCTGGAGTATGGTCCAGGCACAGGAGGCTGTTACAAATCAAGCTGTCGCACTCCACACACTATGCTTTTTGCCATCTGCAATACGTTATCCATAAGTAAAGATATGATTTGGTCACAGAGGTCATGGATTCCGTGACTTTAACAGATCTCCATGACTTCTTTGACTTCTGTTTCAGTCCCACTCAGGCTTTTGCTTTAGCCCTGCTGTGAGCATACCCTGATTTTGTACATTTTTCCCATGATTGGTCTGTGAATTTTGCTTAATTGTGCCCTAACAAAATTGTATCCATGTACATAAATTACCCACTTCTGCATGTTGGGAGGAATATAATTTGCTAAATGCTTGCATCTGAATAGAGTTATGAACTGTCTGGCTGATGCATACAGTACACTTCATCCCCTAAAGCATTAGAATTAAGTACAAGTGCTCACTGTGTTAGATGCCTTAGCAACATTTGTGTTTTCAAAAGTTCTGCTACCAGGGAATCAGACAAATCATAGATTAATTATCTTCATTCATATTCAAAGAGTGATTTAAAAGGTTTCCACATACTATTACTTTAGACTTCTGTGGCTATAGTTTCAATTTTGTGCATTTAGTGGAATATAGACAATTATGGATCGGAGCACGCATTTTCTTTTCTACAAAATATTACATTCATTCAGTTAATAAAACAATCTTATATTTATGTAGCACTTTTTATCCCAAAAGGTTTTTTTTTAGCAATTTATGAACTAGTATGCAAGAACATTCATACGTCCTGAAATGCAGCTGTCACGCGGGCTGCATTAGAAGGGGGGGGCATTTGTGTTATTTGACCTTAATATGTCAAAATCATAGTGATTCATGTAAGACATACCATGTCAGGTACTGTTAGAAAGGTTATGATATGCTGAATAAGATGATAATATTTGTGTTCATGTGTAATATGTATAAGGAAAGTTATGGAGATCTTTGATATCCCTGTATTTCAAACTGTGCTGTGGAAGACACACCCCAGACAGAGAGGCCGCAGGACAATAGCCCGCTTAATGGCCCATCAAGACCTTTACAGAAGCCAGAGGCCCGGGAAGAAACTAAAGGCATACCTGAAGAGTTACCAGGATTGGCCCATGTGACTATGGACTTCATTTTGGTTCCAGTAAAGTTCCACAAGCCACATGGCCAGTAACAGAGGGTATATAAGATCAAACCACAGAAACCATTTTGTCTTCGTCTTGGTCTTTGCCTTGTGTCCTTGTTCCTGTCCAGCTGCGGACACACCTCTGGATTAACACACTATGCAACTGAACTGAAGGACTTAGACCCATCCAGGTACTGGATGTATACCAGAGGAACTATACAAGCCTGCAACTCCACAATTGTTCTAGAAACCTGATGTATATGGACTTTTAAATCATCTGTATGTATCTGATTGCTTTAAGCCTTTAACACTTCTCTTATTGTTTGTTTTTCTTTTATTAATAAACCTTTAGTTTTAGTTACTAAAGGATTAGCTGGCAGCGTAGTATTTCGGGTAAGATCCAAACTTATAGTGAACTGGTACTGTGGCTGATCCTTTGGGATCAGAGGGAATCTTTTAGTAAAGAGCATAGAGTTAAAGCAACTGGTCTCTTTACTGGACCTAGTGTCAGTTTGGGAACCAGAGACTGAAATGCAGTAAAGGGGGCTGTGTGTATTTGCACAGTGGCTTCTTGATAACCAGTGTGGGGGAATCAGAAGCACTGTTTGTGGCTGGTCGGGAAGTCTGACTGCAGTGTCACCCACCAGTGCTGGGAGAATTTGCTCTCCTTTTGCAGCCTGCCCTGACCCTGGCATTATCAGTGGGCTACCCTGGGCACGGACGGGTTACAGCAGCCATTTCTGAAGTGGAACATGACAACAGTTTAACAGCAAATTGGAACACTGCACAGCAATTCAAAATAGGAAGTGGATAATACAATAATAATATCTTCAGTTGTGGGATTGTTTGGGGCAAGACGCTGACTGCTGGGCACACCCTGGTCTTGGCTGGCTTCCAGATGACCTTGCAGGTGCTGTTCTGGGAACAGCGAAGCATGGAGTGTTTATGGGAACTGCGAAGTGTATTTCTGATTACGGCCTCCTCCCGTGCTTCTTAGCTAGTCCTAGCCGATCAGATTGGGGTGTGTGAGAAAGCTCTCACTGCTGTGAGACTTGTTTACTGCTGTAAGAAATGCATGCGTAATGAGATGATGGAATAAACTATAAGAGAAGGTGCTTGCAGCACAATAAAGTAAGAACCCTGCTTTCAGCCACCATGGTGTCTTGTGAATAATTGCAACGGGGAAACCCAACATTCAGTAATACCACAACCAGCTGAAACTATGAATATGTTATGCAGGAGATCAGAGAGGTTTAGGTAGGCAAAATTCTTACTTGAAATTTGGCAGGACTAAGTATAAATGTCCCTTCTCTTTCATGTAATGTACAGTAACCAGAAACAGTTCAGTGGATCTAAATGGCCAGGCCATCAGATTCATGTTGCAGCAAAAAGACACATCGTGCAGCAGCTAACACTGAGCATGAACACTGGTTTAATACAGACTTTCAGGAAAGAGGACTACTTACTGAATCAACAGTGCTTCATGCTTTTCCTTTTGGTGGTCCCTGGCCGCCTTCATTTCCCAGAGGATCCACATCAGCTTAGTTTATGAAGTCTGTTATGATAGACTGTAGAGGGATAGTTGCACTATAAGGAACTTTATTTACTAAGTTAGGTGCTCTTAAGGAAATTTTATAGCTTTATCATTGTGAACAGAGGCAACCAATAGGAGTGTTTCAGAGGGCATCACAATAAACTCTGTGCTTGGAGATAGCTAGACTTGGTGAGTGGTGCTTTTGGTCCATCTGTGAGTTGTTTGTTTGACTATTTTAAAGCCCTACAGAGATACAAATATGTCAATCCACTTCCGCAGTAATAAACTGCCCTCCTTCTTTTAGATTTATCCTCATCCGCATCAGCTGAGCCCCTGCCACTCCAAACAGCTGATGAGCCCCATCCCCTAAAAGATCAGCTGTTGAACCCTGCCGGCTGCCTAATAGCTGATCAGCCCTGCCCTCCTGCCTAACAGCTGATTAACCCTCCCAGCTGCCTCTCTCACCTAACATCTAATCAGTCCCACCCTCTCGCCTAACAGCTGATCAGCTGTTCGCTGCACCCCTGGCTAGCAGCTGCTCCAGCCCTGCCCCAGAAGTCAGAGAGGTCCCAACCTCTGTGACCATCCAACCGCCATCCGCAAGAAACGGTCCACGGATATTCGTGGATATAAAGTGGATATCTGCGGATTTGCAGGGCTCTATTTGTTTGTTCTCTGTGTATGGGCATTAGCTGGACCATGGTCCCAAGTCAGTTTATTAGTGCCTAGGTAGGGGCATCAGGACTCTGACCCTTGGAACTTTGATCTGCCCTACCATTTGAAGCCTTTGAGTGCTTCCCTGGTGGGGAGGGCGACCCAGGCAAAGGGTGTAGGTGTCAGAGCCCAAGCTCCACTCAGAGTGGGAATGTCTACACTGCTATCTTTCACCTGGTAGCGTGAGGCCTGTAAACATGAGTCAGTTGACCCAGTCTCTGAGACTCACTGCAATGTGATTTTTATTGCTGTGTAGATGTTCTCTCAGAATATTTTCCATCAATTATCTCTCTGAAAAGGAAATGCTTTTCCATCTGATCATTGATATCCTTCCACTGCCTTTATTCTGGACTACTCACTTCAGTTAATATTGAACTGGAGGAAAATCAAGTAAGATGATACAGCAATGGGAGAAAGGAACAATAGAGGGCCGGAGAATGGACATCAAGAGAAAAGTTAGCGTTAATACCAGTGACACCAACAGTCACTAACAGGCAGGCAATATTGGCACTACAATGACTGTCCCTAATTGAGCAAGGAATGTGGATGAAGCCAAGCAAAAACAACTAAGATGTCTGTACACCAAGGAGCCTGGGTAACAAAATGGAGGAACTACAACTACTGGTGAAGGAAGTGAAACCAGATATTATAGAAAAATAGTAGTCATGACTGGAATACAGATATTGATGGGTATGTGCTGTATAGGAAAGACAGAAATAAAGGTAAAGGTGGTGGAGTAACATTGTGTATTACGGATGAGGTAAACTCTAAAGAAATTAGAAGTGATGGATGAAATACAGTCTGTTTGGGGCAAAATCACTTTGGAGAAGAAAGCTACCAGAAGCTCCCCTGCGATAGTGTTTGGATCAGCCCCCCATGATCCAATTTGGATATGGCTAGACATCTCTTTAATATTTTTAATGAAATAAATACTACTGGAAATTTGTGTGATTATGGGAGACTTTAATTTAATGGAGGAGAAATGCTACGAATAATGATAGGGCCAGATAGTCCTGGATGTGATAGCTTACAGATTTCTTCACCAAATAGTCACCGAACGAACAAGAGTGATGCCATTTTAGATTTAGTGGTGGTAAGTGGCAAGAACCTCATAGAAGCGCTGGTTGTAGGGGGCAACCTCGGCTTGAGTGATTGTGAGCTGTTTCAGTTTAAACTAAATGGAAGGATAAACAAAAATAGGTCAGCAACTAGGATCCTGGATTTTAAAAGCATAAACTTTAAAAAATTATAAGTTAGGGAAGTGGACTGGACTGAAGAACTCAATGATCTGAATGTGGAGAAGGCTTAGCATCTGCAACTTTTATTTACAGTATTTCCATCTGAAGCCTGCACCCCAAGCAAGGGGGTAAAAATTGTAGGGAAAGGTTGCAGACCAAACTGGAGGCAGAGGCATCTCAAAACAGGTTAAGAGAAAGCAGAAAGCCTATAACCAACAGAGGATGGGATCAGAAAGGGAAGCTACTTCTTGAAGGTCAGAAAGTGCAGGGAAAAAGTGAGAACTACCAAAAGCCAAGCAGAGTTGCACATTGCAAAGGAAATTAAAACCAGTGGTAAAAGGTTCTATAGCCATATAAATAAAAAGAAAAAAAGAAGTGGGATTGCTAAACCACTGAGGCTGGGATGGAGTTTAAAGATAATCTAGGCATAGCCCAACATCTAAATAAATACTTTGCCTCAGGTTTTAACAAGAGTAATGAGGTGCTATGGCCCAGTGGCTAATGGAAATGAGGGTATGGAAGTAGAAATTACCACATCCAAGGTGGAAATCAAACTCAAACAGAGTAATGGGATGAAATCGAGGGGTCCAGATAATCTCAGTCCAGGAATATTAAAGGAACAGCTATATGAAATTGTAAGCCCAATAGCAAGGGTTATTAATGAATCCCTAAACTCGGAGGTCGTACACTGTCACTGGGGAATTGCCAGGAAACTACAGGCCTGTTAGTTTGACCTCAGTTGTATGCAAGATCTTGGAACAAATTTTGAAAAAGGAAATAGAAGTAAATGGTAATTGAGATAAAATACATGTATATAACAAAATACAATGTGATCTGTTCTTAACTGATTTTTTTAGACAATGAAAATTCAGTAGATCTAATCTACCTGGATTTCTGTCAGGCATTTGATACAGTTCCACATCGGAAACTATTCTTATTTAAATTGGAGAAGATGGGGATTAATATAAGGATTGAAAGGTGAATAATCTATTAGTTAAAGGAGAGACTACAATGGGTCATATTGAAAGGTGAACTGTTAGGCTGGAGGGAGGTCACTAGTGGAATTCCTCAGGGATCGGTCTCAGGACCAAACTCATTTAACATTTTCATTAATGACCTGGGCACGAAAATTGGTAGTGTGCTAATAAAATATGTGACTGACAAATAGTTGGGAGGTATTGCCAATATGGAGGAGGACCAGAATATCATACAAGATCTGGATAACCTTGAAAACTGGAGTAATAGTAATGGGATGAAATTTAATAATGCAGAGTGCAAAGTCATACACTTAAGGACTAACAACAAAATTTTTTGCTATAACCTGGGCATTTATCAGTAGTTGGAAGCTACAGAGGAGGGGAAAGACCTGGGTATACTGGTTGATCACAGGATGACTATAAACTACCAATGTAATGCAGCTCTGAAAAAGGCTAATGAAATCTTAGGATGCATCAGGTAAAGTATTTCCAGTAGAGATAGGGAAGTGTTAGTGTCATTATACAAAGCACTGGTGAAACCTGATCTGGAATGCAAGTCTGGTCTCCCATGTTTAAAAAAGATGAATTCAAACTGGAACAGGTGCTGAGAAGGGCTACTAAGATGATCAGAGAAATGGAAAACCTACCTTACTAGAGGAGACTCAAAAAGCTTAGCTTGTTTAGCCCAACCAAATGAAAGCTGAGGGGAGATGTGCTTGCTCTTTGTAAACACATCAGAAGGATAAGTACCAGGGAGGAAGAGCTGTTATTTAAGGTAAGCACCAATGTTGATAGAAGAGCAAATGGATATAAACTGGCCATCAACAAGTTTAGCTTTGAAATTAGATGAAGGTTTCTAACCATCAGAGGAGTGAAGTTCTGGAACAGCCTTCCAAGGAGAGGAGAATGGGCAAAAAAATCTAATTGGCTTCAAAACTGAGCTTGATAAGTTTATGGAGGAATGGTAAAATGAGATTGCCTAAAATGGCATTTGGCCAGTCTACAACTGCTAGCAGCAAATATGTCTAATGATCCGTGATGGGACACTAGATGGGGATGGCTCTGGATTACTACAGAGAATTTTTCCCTAGGTGTTTTGCTGGTGGAAGACATGCCGACATGCTAAGGATTCAATTGAATCACCTTATTTGGAATTTCCCCCCAGGTTAGATTGGCAGAGATGAGAGTTTTTCACCTTCCTCTGCAGGATGAGGCACATATCACTTGAAGGTTTAAACTAGTGGATTCTCTTGAAATTTGAAGTCTGATTCGAGGACTTCAGTAACTCAACCAGACATTAGGGGTCAATTTTGTCCTCTGACTCATCCGGCTGGGACTCTGTATTCTCTCATCCTACAGTGATGAGATATTTAAAATGCTTAATTTACATTTCCTCCTGCTCAGAGGCCTCCCTTATATGTGTCAAATCGAGAGAGTCACTATCTGAATGGTTTTTGTACCATCTCTCCTTCATTCCTAGTGCTAGTCATATCAGCTCAGATATATGTTGTTCCATAGCCATAAGACATTTCTAAGTCCTCATCCCAAATTCTCATTGAAGGTGGTCTCTGATTTATATCTAAATCAATCAATCCACTTACTAATGTTTTCCCTGCTGTCCCCCAAGATCTACTCCCTATTAGATAAACTAGGCTGCATTGTTTAGATATGAAAAGGGCACTTAGTTGTTATCTACACAGAATTAAGCTGTTTTCCAACATATCAAGGTGGTTCATAGCACAAGAATAGGTAACATAGATAATATTAGAGAAAGAGTCAATTTCCACCCAGATCTTATCCAGATGAATTCACTAATGCATAGCAAGAGAGTCTGAGCTTCCAATACCATCACTGGAGCACATTCCATCAGATAAAAGGTGACCTCTACTGCCTGTCTCAAAAATGTTTCCATCACAGCAGTATATTCCGGGTGCAAGCTAGAGTTCTGGCCATGCTTCATGCAGCATTACTCCCTGGATTTAGCTTTTTGAGCAGTCATTCAGTTCAGGAGAGCATTCCTGCAATCATTGTTCAAGTCAGATTCCTGGAGCCTACCTCATTTGGTTTCAGAGACAGCCGGCGCATGCTTCTGAGTGTGACCCTAGGAGCATGGGCCTGTGAAGGCAATGCCCAAAGAAATAAGGATAAGAAATCTGCTTCTATGTGGAAATTGTCTTCCTAAATATTTTGGAATCTTACAGTAGATTAGTGGAAGGAACTGAGTGGCCACTGGGGATTTATCCCCTTAAATATTTTCAGGGGAGGGCACAACAGAATAACTAAAGGGTGTTGTGGCACACTGCTGGCTCTACTCTAGCGGGTCTTGCACTTTTTCCTTTTGTAGTGGTCAGGATGCCACCAGTTACCCCATCTCCAAGTGGGGTCCCTCAAATAATGTCTTGTGGGACGGAAGAGCGAAGGGACTCAGGCCCACCCTCTACTCCGGGTTCCAGCCCAGGGGCCCTACAAATAGTAGCTATGCACTGCTGACAGTGTCCAAGTCTGCAACTCCCCTCAGCTATTTCCCGCTCTGCACCTTCACCTTCTTGTTCCCTGCCCCCTCTCTGCCTGGGCAGGGCTTCCTCTCTCTGCCCCTACTCCAAGTCATTCTCCTGCCTGTCTGAAGCAGGGGGTTTTATAAGGCACCTGGCTGGGTCTTAATTGGCCGCAGATGCTCCTAATTGCCCTTGCTGTAATCCCTGCTTAGTCAGTAGCCCTCCACATAATTCCTGTCACCTTTGCTACCTTGAATACCCAGGGCTGTAGGACGGGTCTCCGCAGGAGCCAGGCGCTCTCCTTGCTTTGGGAAGGAGGGTACTCTGTGGCATTCCTGCAGGAGACCCACATGGACGCAGCCGCCATGGCCAGTTGGTGGCTGGAGTGGGGCGACGGGGTGTTTTTCAGCCATCTCTCCACTCATTCAGTGGAAGTAGCCACCCTGTTCTCCCCTAGGGGTCTCTGAGGTCATGCCGGGCCGTCTGCTGCAGCTCTGGGTCCACATGAAGGGGCTACCGCTGAACCTTGTCAATGTCTGCACCCTGACATCGGGCCCGGAGCGGGTGCGTTTCTTCAAGCAAGTGTCTGCCTTCCTCGGCACCCTGGATCCTTACAAGTGCCTGGTCCTGGGCAGGGATTTCAATACCATCCTTGAGGAACAGGACCGAGCAGTGCCAGGCCGCCATGGGTGTCCTCCGGGAGATTATAGACCGTCACTCTCTGGTGGACATGTGGTGCCACCACCACTCAGATGACGTCGTCACCGTCACCTTTGTCCCAGTGGGGGAAGAATGGTCATGCCACTCCCAGTTGGACTGCATCTATTTCTCCCATCACCACCTCTTGTGGGTCCACTCCTCCAGGGTTCGGCTGGCCCCGTTCTCGGATCAGCATTTGGTGACCATGACGGCCTTTCTCACTGCGTGGAGGCCAGGGCCAACCTACTGGCACTTTAACAGTTTAATGGAGGCCGTGGGCTTTGTGGTGTCCTTCTGGGAGTTCTGGCTGGCCTGGCAGGGGCAGGGGCAGGGACAGGGGCATGCCTTTCCCTCTGTGCGACACTGGTGGGATGTGGGGAAGATGCACGCCTGGTTCTTCTGCTGCAATTACGCTTGGGGAGCAGCCAGCGAAGGGTTGTGGGGATAGGGCAGCTGGAGTGGGAGGTTTTAGAGCTGGAGATGTGTCTGGCCACCAGCCGCAAGGATCCATCCCTCTGCGGAGCATGCCGGGAGAAGTAGGAGGAGCTCCGGGCCCTTGAAGACCTTTGCACTCGGGGCACCTTCGTTCAATCCTGCATCCGTCTCCTTCAGGAGATGTATCGTGGCTCCCACTTCTTCTATGCCCTGGAGAAAAGAAGGGGGGCCCTTCTCGCAGAGGATGGCACCCCCCTCATGGATCCGGTGGAGATGCGTGGAAGGGACAGGGCCTTCTACACTAGCCTCTTCTCCCTGGATCCGACCAAAGCCACTGCCTGCAGGGTGCTCTGGAGCAAACTTCCCATGGTCAGCACAGGCGACTGGGACTGGCTGGAGCTACCCTTCACTCTGGCCAATGTGACCTGTCCATGCTTAGGGTAGGCACCTGATAATGCCAGGGTCAGGGCAGGCTGTAAAAGGAGAGCAGATTCTCCCAACACTGGTGGGTGACACTGAAGTCAGACTTCCCAACCAGACACAAACAGTGCTTTTGATTCCCCACACTGGTTATCAAGAAGCCACTATATAAATACACACAGCCCCCTTTACTGCATTTCAGTCTCTGGCTCCCAATCAGCCACTACGCCAAGTAAAAATACCAATTATTTAAACTCTATGCTCTTTACCAAAAATGTTCCCTCTGATCCCAAAGGATCAGCCACAGTACCAGATCAATATAAGTTTGGATCTTACACAAAATACCACGCTGCCAGCCAATCCTTTAGTAACTAAAACTAAAGGTTTATTATAAAAAGAAAGGAACAAACAATAAGAGAAATGATAAAGGATTAAAGCAATCTGATACATACAAATGATTTGAAAGTCCATATATATCAGGTTTCTAGAAGTATTGTGGAGTTTGCAGGCTTGTATAGTCCCTCTGGTGTACATCCAGTACCTCGCTGGGTCTCAGTCCTTTGTTTCACAGCTTCAGTTCAGTTGTAAATGAATTGATCCACAAGTAGCTAGGTGGCTGAAAGCTGCACACGGCTGAAGATTGGTGACTGAAGACAAAATGGGTTCCCAGGACTCTGCCTTTTATATCCTCTGGCCCTGCTGCCCAAGAAAGGGGACCTCCGTGACCTTAGGAACTGGTGTCCCTTCTCGCTCCTCAGCGTGGACTATAAAATCACGGCCAAGGCCATCTCACTGAGGCTGGGGTTCGTGCTGCAGGATGTTGTCCAACCTGACCAGACCTACACCATACTTGGCCGCATCATCTTAGATAATCTCTATCTGGTCTGGGACCTCTTGGAGCTTGGGTATAGGGATGGTCTGTCATTCGCCCTCCTGGCCCTGGACCGGGAGAAGGCGTTTGACAGGATGGAACATGGGTATCTCCTGGGCACTCTGCGAGCGTTCCTCCATTCGTTCACACATCCGGGCAGAGTTCCTCTGGGGAGCATCTGCTGACTCCCTAGACACCTTCCTGGAGCAGTGGCGCTGTCTAGAGTTCTCTGCTCGGTGTCCCGTTCCCATATTTTCATTAGCTGTCTCACGAACTCAGTTGTGTCCTGGGTCCAGTGACTCCATCCCTTAGGCTGGGGTAGGGGCCTTTAGCAGTTCCTGGACTTCAAATAGATTTGCCACTCTCCTACTGCAGGAGGTGTTGCTGGAGTAGAGGTGCTGATGCTGCATGGAGGCCCTGCTGTCCTTCCCCCTCCCTCCTGGCAGAGAGGGAGCGCGCGGTCCTACCCGCACTTGTGGAGGGGCCTCTCCTGGCCGGCTGTTTGCTGCTGTCGCCACTGCTGCTGCCTGGGAGTCTGCTGCTACTGCTGTCGTGGTGCCGACCGTGAGGAGGAGGCGCACCATCACCACCCTGCTGCTGCGTGGGGAGCGCTCAGGACTCAGTGATGGAGCCATCTCTGCCCTTGTGCTGGTGGGGACAGGTATTCTTGTTGCTGTGGGGTGAGGGGGAGCAACGTGGAGCCCTCCCCCGATCCATCTGCTTCCCCCCCCCCCACCAGCCCCAGCCACTGCCTGCCTCGCCTCCTCACCCTCAGCTCAGCCGCTCATCTCCTGAAACATCTGGGACTGCTGCAGCAGCCGGGTCTCGTTCCACTGCCCAGGTGCAAATGTCTTCACCCCCCACCCCTGGGTCCTTCCCCGGTTACATTTGGCTGGAGGCCTCCCCTGCCCCACCCCCATCCCCCGCTTTTTCCGCTGGCTGTCCAGGTCCATTAGTTTGCCTCCTTCCCCTTCTCTTCTCTCCCCTTGCAGTCTGCCCTGCCCACCCCTTGTTGCCCATTTTGTCCCCCCCCATTTTCCCCTGGGTCCCCTTACAGCTTGTTTAGTTCCCCTGCCCCATCCCAGCCCCCGAGTGTTTGTTGGTTTCCCTGCCCTGCCCACACCCTTCAGCGTTTGTTGCTTGCCCCTGCCCTGCCCTGCTCCCTGGGAGTTCTCTGTCTTTTCCTGCCTCACTCTTGCCTTGTGCTTGACCCTCCCTACCCCCAAACCTTTGCTGCTTGCCCCCTGCCCCTCTCCGCCCCACTTCCACTGTACACCCAAGTGCATTTTAGCGTCTGTGAGCCCCTGCAACCCCATTTTTTCAGTGTGGCCCCACTCTCACTGCACTCCCTGTTAACACTGTAACCCCCCTTTTCCCAGTGCAGCTGGAGGAGCCGGTGCCCCCCATCTCACTGAATCCAGTCCCTGACACCCTCCCTTGATAGTGCCCTGCTCCCCTGCCCGCAGCCTAGTGGGGAGGAGTGGTCAGCCCTGACCCACTCCTTTGCCTATTCCCCCCCTGGTGCCTGCCTCCACCCGTCCCCCCAAATGGATGCAGTGGCCCCCTTGGTTGCCCCTGTTCCCCCCCAACCTGTCCCCCCAACTCCCTCAGCGCCTACCGCTTCGACCACTGCTGCCGGACCTATTGCCATCACTGCCCCCACGCGGCACTGGCAGCGGCAGGTATGGGAGGGACCTCCAACGCTGCTGCTCCTGCTTCCTTGACTGGCAGGAAGGGCCAGGGCAAAAAGAAGGTCAAGAGCCCTGCCTGGAAGGCAATGTTCTCTGTGACAAAGGCCACCCTCCCTGCTGTAGCCCCACAATTGGCCACAGCCACCTTCTCCCCTGCCATCTCCTCCACCAGGTCTGGGGGTGCCTCTGTCTCAACCCCCAGGGTGCATGCCCAGGTAGCCACCACCTCTCCAGGCATTGCCTCGTCATCTGCCCCCGCCATCTCCTCTAGCACCATCTCTAGTGTCTGGGGCCCCTTTCCCACCCTGACCAGGAGGCATGATGTCCGTTGCCTCCTGATGGCCACTTCACCCCACGCGGAGATCTACGTGAAGACGTTGGCGCAAGTAGTGGTGCCCTCAGCCATCGCTGCGATCTCCAAGACGTATGGTAAGGTTGTCTTCTTTCTGGCATAGGAGGCCGCTGCCCAGGAGGCAGTAGGGAAAGGGCATGGTGGTAAGGGGGCGTCTATGTCCCCCGAGAGCCCCTAGAGGACCTGGGTGTATGGGTGGTACTTACCTCCGTCCCGCTCTTCCTCCCTAACGCCACCCTGCTCCCCTTCCTCTCCACCCTGGCGAAACCTATCTCTGCCATCCGTCACGTTTTGTTCTTCCGCTGGCAGGTACAGATCCAGCTGCTACCGGTGGCAGCGTATGACGGGGAGGCCCTCGAGGGGTCCTTCCTGGTGCCCCATCCAGGGGTCCAGTATCGGATCCATTGTTCCACAGGGGAGGCCTGGTGCTTCCTTTGCCAGGTGACAGGGCACGTCTGGAGGGTCCTGGTAGGCGCCGGCCCTGCTACCGCCGTTGACCCTTACCACCTGGTCCCCGTGGCCGCCCCTCCTCCTGTGCCTGTCTCTGCTTGGGGTGTGGGGACAGTCCACCCCGTCGTGCCCAGGTGAGCAGCTGGACCCTGTCACCACCACAGAAAGATCTGGGGTGAAGCCCGTGGTCCTGGCAGGAGTCACCAAGATTGGAGACCTCCTGGACTACAACCGGGTGAACTGGGTGGATCCCCAGGCGCTGACTTGGTACATGGGGCTCTCCACCCTTTGAACCCCCGGCGCGTACTCCAGGAAGTGAAGGCAGTCTTGCCCCTGCTGCTCGGGTTTACCTTGAGCAGGTCCCTCAGTCCCAGCCCTCCGGAGCTTTTCATTGGGCCCTGGCCCCGTGAGCCCTCCCGGTCACCCTCTCCCCATGCACCGAGCCGGCTGCACGACTTGCAGCCAGTCCTTTTCTGAACCACGCCGAAGGACCATCTGTACACGCTCGTGCTCCACACACCCCATTTCCTGGCCCTTGTCTCCCACCAAGACACCACATGGCAGGACCTGATACCACCTGTGGAGGGCAAGGATCCCCGTGGGCCAGTCTCTATTCCACCTTGACCCCATGGCCCGCCTGGGACATCAGTTGGCGGCTCCTTCGTGGAGCCGTGAGCACTGGAGTGTACTGGACGCTGTTCACCCCTGGTCCCAACACCTGCCCATTCTGCGGTGTGAGGAAGACTCTGGTGCACTAGACTGCAGCCCCTCTTCCAGCTTCTCCAGAACCTCTTCTTGAGGTTCTGGCTGCACTTTCCCCGCACCTCTTCCTTTCCAAACCCCTCATCTGTGGTCCCGCGACTTTGGCAACCTCCTCCTGGCCCTGGCCAAAGTGGCCATCTAGAAGACCAGGGAGAGGAGGTTGGCTTGTGGGGGGCACTCTGTGATTGGGGGGTCTATTTCCATTTCTCCATCTCTTCACGCATCCGGGCATAGTTCCTCTGGGCAGTGTCTGCTGGCTCTCTAGATACTTTCCAGGAGCAGTGGGTGCTGTCCGGTGTTCTCTGCTTGGTGTCCGCTTCCAGTTCCCTTCATTTGACTCTGTAACCCCCATGCCCGTTCCTGATTTTTCATTAGTTGTCTCACGGAATCAGTTGCGTCCTGGGTCCAGTGACTCCTTCCTTTAGGCTGGGGGAGGGGCCTTTAGCAGTTCCTTCCTGGAACACAAATGGGATCATTCTCTGGCTGCCCCCTAGCCCTGCTGTCTTACAGTGCCTATCACCCCATTTGACATTGCTAGCCAGAAAATTCTAAGCTCGTTTGCTGAGCATGTTCCTGTCACCTAAATTCTAATCTTGTTATATTGAAGTCAATGGCAACACCCTCACTCACTTCACTGATAAAGGATCAGGCCTCTAGAGTGTGGGTGCACACAGGAATCATCTGTTTTCCTGGTAAGTAACAGGGCTTTTTCCTTTTAAGCATATCTTGTTATATAGTTCACAGCCGTTCACAATCCCTGTGAATAGGAAAAGTGACTAATGCTAGGCTCAGGAAGTCTTGCATATTTTTTATGTTTTTAATGGTTGTATTTCTTCATGTGAACTTGTCAGCATTTCCCTTTGTCAATTAAAAATGTGCCCAATGTTGCGATGAAGGCAGTGAATAGATGTGTTGCAACTTTGGTCTTCAAGCTCAAGATCTTTCACAAGAACTCAGCAAATTTCTGAAATTTTCTGAAATTTCTCAGTATTGGCCTACATTTTTCTTATCCTGAAACAAATGAAATGTATTCTTGTTTAACTAAAATGAGTGGAATAACCGAATTACCAGCAGGCTATTATATTGGAACACCACATCAGCCGGTGGAAAACATTGTCCCAGGATACCAAAAGGATTGCCACTAAAGCACTCCAAAAATGAATGTTCCAGCTTAGTGGGACATTGAATTTACCTTGATTTCAACAAAAAGGATTCCGATATTCCTCTTCCTGAACTAATTCTTACAGAGAGGTATGACAGCTTTGCTCAGTAATTTACATAGATCCGTATCATCAGTACTGGTAAATCATTTCAAGTAATATATGGCACACTATAGTAATTACAGATACTGTTGTAAAGCCTGGGCCCAATTCTGCCACTTTTATGCATGTGGAGTGGCAATTACAAAAATATTCCAGAGGTCTGCAGAGAAGACTAAAACTAAACATCACTTTTTTCATATTTTGCTGATTCCACTCTTACATATAGTCACGTTCTCTCTTCTGCCTTAACTTATTTTCCGCTAGAAAATAGAATCATCTTCAATTCCTTTTCTGCACCTTCAAGCTTCTTTCTTTCTGCCTACAGCTGATCTTTAATCGAGAACAGCAAAAGCTTTCTCATTGGTCAACCTCATGTAAAAGATGTCCAGTAAGCTTACATAGATCTCTTTTAATATACATAAAATCAGCCAGAACTTCTTCATTAATCCCCATTTTCAGGGATTTATAACTTAGACTAAGAATTCCTTAGTGCTGAAGCATAGCCCATAAATATTGCTGAAGGCCAAGGGATGATTCCTTGATTATCCTCAGTTGGATCATACTTTGTTTTTTCTGTTACTGCTTCTGATTCAAGCCTTTTCAATATTCAATAATGGCTGATAAATAGGAGCTGCATTGTAACGTGCAAACTGCATTCACAGAATTTGCACTCTTGTGATTAAAACAAGACTGGATCCTACCCTTGGCCCTATCACAGATTTCCTTTGTGACCGTGGGCAAAT
Source organism: Mesoclemmys tuberculata (assembly GCA_007922155.1). Classification (NCBI taxonomy): domain Eukaryota; kingdom Metazoa; phylum Chordata; order Testudines; family Chelidae; genus Mesoclemmys; species Mesoclemmys tuberculata. The sequence continues at coordinate 68,268,797 of ML675610.1, forward strand.
TATCTAAACATTTTCCTGTTTGCAAAGAAATCATAATGCTTGCTTTCTTCCCAGGAATTTTGCAAAGTGTTATTATTTTTAAAGTAGTCTGAAAGCCTCAGAAGAAAGACACTATATATAATGCAAAGAATTTTTATTATAAAAAGTCCCAACAACATCAAAGTTAATCTTATGTTTGGGTCATAAAATCTGAATATTCACCCAACAACTCAGGAGCTCAGTATAGAGTTTTGTTTTCACTTATGATCTTTAGCTTGCTATTGGGTCAAATTCTGCTTCCAGCAATTCTTTGTCTCCTTGCAAAACTAAATAAACAAACAGAAGTAAAGATTAACTGAGTTCTTCCCCACATGCAAACAAATATGTGATTTATTATCTTGCACCACATCTTGCTGCTCTAACTAAAAAGCCTTTGGTGGTAAAGACATTGTAAGTACTTCACCTGGATTATGGTTTAATTCCTTGTGTAAATAATTTCAAACAGCAAAAACTAAAATGTATTCAGCTTCACCAGCAGACGCATTGGGCCAATATCTATTGCTTTTCTATGAACCAAAGGCATTTAAAGGCACAGATGGAAACTCAGGTAGAGCACAAGTTAGGATTTATATTAGTATTTGTACAGAGCGAGATACTCGCAGATTAGTTGCAGGCTGCCTCTTTGCAGATAAAGTAATTTTTTCCCCAACCTCATTTGTATGGAGCACTGCAAAGTAGTAGTAGGCATAGATGTATGGCTTCTATAAAAATAAATAAACGTATTGTCCGTATCCTGGGGAGAAAGTAAAGCAAATCCCGGTGGTAGAGTGACTGAGATCTATACTTTTCAGCACAGAATCATACACGATGTAGTACAAACGAAACAAACAGCTGTGCATAAAGAGATCTAGCTCTGCAGCAGAGAGAAACCTTCTGAAAACCACAGCATCAGTTACTTTATTATATCTGATATGAGCCAGGAAGACAGACAAGATTGTGCTGTGAGAACCAGCCATAACGGAGAGCAACATATTGCTGTGGGCACGTGATGGAAGAAACAAAGACATGGGAAAATAAGGGTAACAATTGACCTGCACCAAGGGAAAAAGATGACCTTTTCTGAAGTCATATCTCCCTTTTGAGTCAATTGCAGGGCACGTTTTTTCTGTCACCTGAAGGCCCACATAAGCCCTGACTCTTAGTGGTATTCATGATGAAAAACCTACAGCATCCCTGTGGGAGATCTGATTTTTCCAAGTCAGGGGGTTCAGTTGTCTGAAGTTGCATGTTTGGAATAGAATTTATCCAGTTTTTCTTTTAAAGCTGTGCTTACCTATTTCTCTCCCAGGACAATGCCCTGAACATGTAATACATTCCATATGCTAGGGAGGAGAATAATTATTTAAGTTGGTGCAAGGAGGCATAATTATGAGCAATGAACGTAATTCAGAAAGGGAGTATCAGAAAAAATCTTTCCATTAGCAAGATCTCTTGGACTGGAATAGAATGGAAGGGAAGTGATAGAGCCCACATTACTTGAACCAATTAAAGCTAGACTAGACAAAACAATAACCAAAATGTATTGTGGGGAACAAAGCTGCATTGTCAGGGAAATTCTAAGTTAAGCTGGTTGGGGAATTTTTTGATAAAATGCTTTTTCATCGGAAGCTTTTCTCAGGTCAAGGATGGAAGTTTTGGTGAGCTGGGAGAGAAGAGAGAGCTATGCCAGAATAGCCAATAAAGGCACTCTGCCTGATTCAGAACAGAGACTTAAACCTAGATCTCCTACAGCCTACATGAGCACCCTAACTACTTGGCTATTCTAGGGTAGCTGACTCATTCTCTCTCCCTCATCGGTATTTTTGTTTTTTTTCTTTTTTCTGCAAACCGTTTCTAAAGGTCTCAGTCTAAAACCTCAAAAATATTTCCAAACATAAATTATTGGTTTCTGGCCTGCCCTACTTGTTAGGTCTATTCTGGCTGTAATTTATATTGTTCCGTGAGAGCTTGTGCTGATGAATGCAGATGGTATATAATAGGTTGAAAAAGCTAGCCCTTAATATCTCCATTCGCTTTTGATGAGCTCTCCCTGGCTTCACATACTCGGTAGGCATTATATCCCATTTTAAAAAGGTGCTTGCTTGTCAAGAAGATTTATTTTTCATGTGTACTTCACTGTGACAGTTTATTAAAGTCTTGAGGAAGACAGGCTAGTAGTAGCGTACTTTTGTCTGCATAGTGGAACTGCTGTGTAGCATGAGGCAAGTCAACAGAGGATCCTATAACTCTTTATGTGCTGTTATAGTTGAGTTCTCTGGCTCATCCCCTTAAGGTTCTGTGATCTACTCGTTCTCTTCTGCAAGGACAAACATTATTCCAATTGATTCACCAAAAGATCAGGGCCATGTTGTCTGCTTTGGCAAGCTGTGCTGAGCATATGCCCAGCGGGTGAGGGAGAAAGGGTGGCTTTAGGCAATCGTCGTAGTCCCCCTGAGCATTAGTCATATCATCACAGGCCAGACTCCCCAGACAGTTTAGAGCACACATAGTGTCAGCAGCTAGTGGCTGTCAAGGGCCATTCCGGTAACTGGGGATTCCTGTGGCGTTAGATTGCCCTGGCTATACCTGTTTTCCATGGAGGCCAGGTGGGGAGAGGGAGAAGGAGCTACTATAATGGCTCATTTCCACCAGCGAATTCCTCTGTCTATCTGGTTCAGGAGTCCCCTGCAGTCCTCCACTGGCTGCCTCTACAGGCTTTGGGGATGCTTTGTTTGGGAAACCAGCACAAAGCTGCCCCAACAGCCCAGAAAATCTGACCTCTGGTATTTGCAGATAGCAGACACTGTAAAATAATTTTCTTATGGTGAAAAAGGAGATGATAGATTTCTTCCCAATCATTTGTTAATTCTTTAAACTCCTGTATACTGAAGCTTTGAACTTTTCTGACTCTGTAGGTGGGTTTTATCATCTAACACACTCAGAGAAGCCGCCATGAAACTATACTTTGCCAATCATTTCATGACCACTTCCAGTTACAAGAATATGCTGTCAGTGCATGTGTCTGTGTCATTGCCATGCCTAGTGAATACGCCCCCTGCATCACAAAGATACCAGTGGGGAGTTCAGCCTAAGAGATGTTACAGTATGGCCCATTGTATCTACTGCTTCAGTTCTGCATAGCAAAGGCTGCATAGCAAAGGCCTGTAGATCTTTTTCTCAATCCAAATCAGCTACACCATATTGTTTATTCAAGCACTAGACAAATTCACGGATAAAATAATTATGGGTAAAGAAAGTAATATATCTCTCCCTGAAAGGTACATTTAAACAGATACTCAGGTACCACAGTGATAAGTGCAGTAGAAGAACATAGACAGATAGAAAGCAAATTGAACTTGTCTGAGCTCAGAATTGTTAGACATGTAGCATTCAAAGTTCAGATAAGCAAAAGCAGCTTGTTTCATGTGTCTCTTAACACCTCCTCCCTGTGTGAATTATTTTCTTATGATTAAGTTTAGCTTGCGGTTACCTTGTAGCCAAAAGCTACTTGACAAACAAGTGATAAACACAGTATATGTGAGATGGACAACTTTGTTTTGGTAATGTTCATTTGTAAATGGAAGGTTCTTTTGCTGTTTTGTGACCTGTAATGCGGGCAAAGTGAGAGGAAAAAAAAAGCAAAAACACAAAAATGTATTAAACTAAATGACCTACTTTATAATCTTGATTCATCTATACAAAACGTCCATAGCTGTTGAACCGCCGAAGCTGTGTAGTCTTCCTAGCCTCTATCATTATTAAGTTGAGGTCAGTGCAAGGGGGCATAACTGAGTTATGGGATGATTTCAGGGAATCACCTCTTCTTCAGCACTCCTGGAATAGGCCAAGTGTGCTGAACGCTCTTTGAAAATGGAGTCCTTGATTCCTACCTTTGTGAATATGTCAAGTAGGGCAAAGTCATGCATAAAAACTTTGCAAGATTGTGTGAGCGAGTCAGAAAATAAATCACGTTGCATTATGGAGTCATTACCCTGAGCCACAAGTTCATAGTGATAATTTTTCACAGGCCCCAAGAGTGATTCCAGGGTTCAGGAATCTTCTATTAGTCTTGGTTGGGTAATGAAAGATCACATCACTGCAAGAGAATCCAGGCAGTGGCAGGCAACACAAGCCTTGAGATTAATATGGAGATATCTCTGAGTTTCCTCACTGATTGCCTTGGAGCAAGATTGGTCCCTTGTACGAATAAGCTCTGGAGGTACTTCCGATTTGTTACTCTCTGATGGACCTCCGAACAGCAACCCAGTACACAAGGAAATTAAAGCAGAACGTGCTGGGAGATGGTCAATCAGGACACGTAAAAACCATGAACCAGGTAACTCAGCCACAGTCTGAACAAAACATCATGACAGTCCCCGTGGCAGGTGCATAGCAGCAAGCCCGGAGCCAGTGTACACGCCCAGCCCTGTGTGTCCATATGCACAGGCACAGGACCTAGAACATGGAGTTCAGAGAGCAGGAACCAGGAAACAAACAGGGTGCAGGAAGCAATAAGCAGGGGAAGCAGGAAGGCAACACACACACACAAGTCATCACACATTCATTCTCTTTGCCTCAGAACTTCAGTGGTATCTTACCAGGGGCAATAGGTGATCCTGAGGCCATATTTATTTCTCTGATTCAGCTCATGGGATGGGTGTTGTTACTGTGGCATGACATCCCCAACTGGCCACATGATGTCATCAAATGGAGAAAGAGTCCTCTTCCCTCCCAGTTCCCCTGGCAGGAGGCAATATATCTCACTGGCTAACAATACGTTCTCTGTGTGGGAATGCACTCACCACGCTCCGTACCCTAACGTATCAGCAGCAAGATCTGAAGGTCGGTAACTGCAGTTCAACACAACTGCAGCTTTTTCAGAATCAGCAGGCCTTGTCTCACCAGTATTTTTATTGTGCTGTGATAAGAAGCAAGAATCTCTGGATAATGGGCGCTATGAATGGTTTGCTAAGAAGAACAAAACAAGTGAGAAACTGCCACCAACAATGGCCTCCTTCAGGCAGCGCCTGAAACGTGCAAATTATCAGTCACACATATGGACTCATGCATCAGGCCAGTATCTCCAAATACCCTTTACCAACAACGGACGGGTGATGAATAGCACGGGACATCTTGTCCCTAAAATGATGTTGCTGTCACTTGCTCCAGAAGCCGTCCTCACATTTGTGCAGCGTGGCTGTGAGAGTACCTGGGCAACAAAGAGATTCAAATACCGCAGGGAAGATTTGATGTGTTGTGATGCATGCTCCTGTGACAATTAGGAGCATAGTGACAAAGAAATGAACATATCAAACACAGATTTTGAGGAGGGAGTAGAAATGTTTCAACTATCTGCCAATTGCTGTGACTATTTTTGCGAGTAAATATAGCTCAAAGAGGAGTTGCATTAGAAATTCAGTAATTCATAGTTACATGATAGTATCTGGTTGTACTTTGTTATTCACGTGATATAGTCATGCAAGACATTCTACAGCACTCCTGCTAAGAGTCTTTCCTGTTACATAAGTACCTTACAAGTGTTGCCTTCGTATTCAGTGATAGAAAGTAGATAATTACAGTTGTACTATGTGTGCTTTAGACTTATGTGTTCCACCAAGCAGGTAACATAAACAAAGTGTTATAATTAGGGGAAAGGAGTCTTATTATCTGCATAACTTTATAAAAATAGCAGACAGAGCAACTTTTCTAAAGTCACTATTTGTAGTATGGACTGATAAGTATTTTAACATATTACATAGTACAAACAAGTTCATACTGTTGTGTGACTACAGACTTTTGCTTTAACTAAAGACAACACACACCAGTCATCACATAATTAAAGGGCAAAAAAGCCCTTTACACCACCACACTCCATATAGTAGAAGGATCATCCACATCCAGCATTTAGGGTGCTAGTCACATTCAAGTCCCTTCTGTGCCAAAGACTTGCCATGGGACCTTGAGCAACACACTGAGGGTATGTCTATACTGACGGTGGCGAAGTCGCCGCTGTCAGATTGACCTATCTGGATCGACTGAGGGGTCAGTGAAGACCCACTCAATCAATCCAGAAGTCGATGCTGGTAAACCACTCCCTCGAGTGGCATAGCAGTGGTGCACTGCAGTGAAGATGCCACGCAGAAGGGAAGCACAGCAGTCGATGGGAGTTACTCAAGCTACTCTGTGGAGCTTGCGTAACTCCCGTTGACTGCCGCCGAATCACCAGGTAAGTGTAGACCAGGGCTGAGTCTCTGTGCCTCAGTTCCCCGTCTGCAAAATGGGGATAGTAGTACTCCTCTACCACAGGAAGGTGTTGTGAAGATGAACACATTAAAGATTGGAAGGTGCTCAGATACTGTTGTCCTGAGGAGACTGCCTTAGCTAGATATTTGCTTTATGCCGTTGACTTTATTGTTTTGTCTTTTTACAAATGGCTTGCTTGGGTCAGCAAAGACTAGGACTGGAGCATGAATTAAGCAATTAATGATTTTTCAAAAAGCCCCTTCATGCTTCTTGCCCCATTGTGGTTCAAAGGGTTCTAAAAGACCATAGTGTCTCTGCCCAGGAGACCTTGGGGACCTCCCTTTATTCTTGGTCTTAGATTTGTTCTTCATTAATAAAATGTTGTTTTTATATGAGAGTAGGAAGTATTTGATCTTTGCTTGAACACAGAGGCCATCTCAGCCACTTTTACAAGAGGAATTGCTATCAGCACAGTTCACTTTAATCTGTTATTTTGATACTTGGTCACTTTAGACAAAGCATCTGGTATAGGTAAGCAAAGAAACAAATAACTTACGTAGCTGTTCTGTGAAGTTAAAGTTTGCAATTGCGGCAACAAGACAGAACTTCCTGCAAAGATGATTACTGAAAATGGGGTGGAGGGGAAGTCAGAAAAACCATCTCTCTTTTGATGTTTTTGTGGGGTTTCTCTGGCACGGTCTACTTTTAAAAAAATGCACCAGTTTAGCTAAATGGATTTGAAGTCAGCCAGCAATGCAAGCCTTTAATGCATACACACTTAAGCCAAGTTAAACATGCACTTCAACCAGCTTAAACCAGTGTAACTTGCATCGGTAAATTACCAGTTTAAATCAAACTGATTTAAACAAGGTTTAAGCTGGTTTAAGTGTATCTACATTAGAGGATTGCATCAGTTTAACTAGATCAGTTTAGTTAGTCTGCTACAATTTTTCTAATAGAGGCAAACCCTCTGGCTTAACTAAACAGAGAAATGTGTCAATATTAGCTGCTTCCCATGCCACCATTCTCATAATTGAAATCCCTCCCGAAACCCACTTCTTCTACAACAGTTAACCCATATCAGTATAACTCTAGCGCCACTCCATACTATAGCCTTCAAAAGTTATCCCGAGAGCTGATCAAAAGCCAAAATTTTCTTCTACAGCAAATTCCAAAATTCTGGGGAAAAAAATATTTCAAAACCAAAAGTAGAATCACCAAAAGTTCCAAAGAAGGGCAAAATCTAAAAAAACCCAAAACTTGGGAGCCAAAGCTTTGAAGCCTCTTGCTCATTTGTGCTGCCCACGATTTTCAGGCTGCTAGCTCTACAGCAGGGAGCCTGAAAGTCCCCAGAGCTTTTAGCCTGAGCTGGGGTTCTCAAGGATTCTGAGTTTCCTACTGCAGAACCAAGAGTCTAGACCTGGCTTGAGTCCAGGCTTTCAAGCGCCGGCCTCCACCAAGTTGCCAGAAAGTATTTAAGATGGGGAAACAATGTATTTTTCCATAGCCTCATTCTCAGAAATGGCTGAACTGTTTTGTTTGAAATTTAAACATAAAGACACTACAAACCTAAACAAAATAATCAGCCTGAGGCAGACACCCACCATGGAAAACTTCAGTCCAAATGGTTAAATTTTGGCAAAGTTATACCCTACAGAAAACAGGGTCTTGGGATGGGGAGCGTTGAGCAAACTGAATAATATGTGGTATACATAAATACACATATACAGATAATCTCTTGTTCATGCAGACTTCCTGTGTGAACTTGGGAAAATCAGATAATTTCCCCAGTGCCTCTGTTAAACAGAGAAAATAATTTCCTATTTGACAGGGGAGTTGTGAAGATAAAATCCATTAATGATTGTGACGGGCTCAGAATTATTGTAACAAAGGCATACAAGTGCCTAGAACAATAACCAAATCACCCGCAGATTATGGCAGAGTGTTCATGGTGACACTGTTCTCTCTTTACATCATAGGTGTGACAATCTGTTGCTGTGTAGGAGTTAGTGAAAATGTTATAGGCTATCTATAGCTTCCATGAACTTTTTCATGACTATTGGAATTATTATTCTTTGACAATCAATGCCACTGCCTTTTACAATAACAGCATTTAGGAAAGGCATAGCTTTATGTGTCACCAACAAGAGGAGTGGGTGAATCAAGAAATGTTTCAGGGAGTGAGTGTTACAAACAGTTTGAAAATCTGAAGTGGTACATGCATGCTTTCTTGCATACTCAGTTTGAGGTGGTAGAATGCAGGGCTCTTTTGGGACGGCTGTGTAGTGTGGTGATGTTTGTTTGCCATATCAACTGATTCTACCTCATAATGTATGGCAGGTTTGAACATGTATGGTTGAAGCAGGATTGAATGTCTTCCCCAATTGCTTCCCTCAGCTCCAGTTGCTTGAGTCTGGCAAAGTTCTTTACCCAGCCCTTGTTGTCAGCAAAATTACTTAGACTGGTTTGTGGATAGGTAAAGAGCATATAGGAAAAATAAAGTACACTAATGTGAAATGAGTTTTAGACACAGTTAAAATATTGGACGTTTATGTAGATCCTTTCATTATAGAGGATTCAAAAGCACTTTACAAAGCATATACATACATGCTAAAGAGGAGATTTCAAAAGGCACAAATAACATCTAGGTGCCTAACTCCCACTGATTCTAAAATGAAAGCAATACCTAGCTCTCATCTAGCACTTTTCTATCAGTAGATCTCAAAATGTTCTACCCCATTTTACAGATGGGAGAATTTAGGCACAGGAGATGAAACAATATAGCTAAGATCTCCCATCAGACCAGTGACTAAAATGAGATTAGAACCCAGATCTCCTAAATTAAATCCAACGTGCTAGCCACCAAGACACAATGCAGACAACCAGATGGCAGCAGACAACTAGTACAAAGAATACCACACAGCCATGGGAGAAATGGCAATTTTTTTAGTCAAGGACATAAAAGCAACCCCCTTATTTCACAAAACAATGGCATCTTTAGAGCAAGATTATGATTTATAAAGGCACTGTTCTCCATTATATATAGCATGATGACTCCACTGACTCTGCAGTAGCTCTTGACAGAATTGTACCCCACCACAACTCCCAAATCTACCTGTCACACAAAGGGAGCATACATTGCCCAATTCTTTAAGAGAAAACAGGGACAGAAACCAGTGTCATAATTGGAGCTAGTAAAAAATTTTCCAATGGAACGTTTTTCACCCAGAAAATGCTATTTCATTTAAATCAAAATTTTCTGAAGGAATGTGTCAATTCTGGCAAAGTTTTGTTTTTAAACAATCAAAACAAAATGTCGAGCACATTTAATTTTTTCATTTTGAAATGACCATATTAATTATTTTTTAAATATCATAAAATAAAAAGTAAAAATTAGAACAAAACCTTTCCGTTTTATGAAAACAAAATATTCTGACCGAAACAAAAGCACATTTTTAAAAATTCTGTTTTGTAGAAAATTTAAAATTTTTTTGGTTTTGTTCTGATCTGAATGAAAAAATATCAAAATCTTGTCATTTTCTGCAGAACAGAAATTCCATTTTTCAACCAGTTCTATGTATCACAAGCAGAACACTTAGGGCTCCACTTGCATAGCTGTTGTCAGTTGTTATTGCTTTGTATGCAGTGTGGTAAAATGAGTCTTAAAGAGGGATTTGAAGAAGATGGTAGCAGTTTCGCAGATTTTTTCATCAAGTTTTTCCTTGCACAAAGGGCCAGTTTAGGACAGAGGTTCTCAAACTCGGGTTTGGGCCCCCTGGGGGGGGCACAGAACGTATTCTGGGGGAGTATGAGAAGATTTTGGGGAAAAAACTTACTGTGCACATATTACCCACAGCAATGAATAATTAGCAAAGCTGATTCCTCCAGACACATCAGGTCTTTAGATGGCACTGTGTATTTTGAGATTTCTGTTAAGCTTGCATAGCAGTATACAAAGCTGTTGCCATCTGTACATTAATCCATTAGCTGCAAAGCAGAATGCACATTTAATTGTAAGCATGAATCCCAATAGCATTTGCTCTTATAATGGATTGCTGACTCATTGGTGCAACAGAAAAAAAACCAAGGGAAAACCAAAGACAAAACTGATTCAAGTAGCGCACCACGGCCACACGTATCGGTATGTGTGCTTGTGTGGCAGGGGTGGGGGGCATAAACTACTACAGATACAAAGAAGGGGATGTGATCAAATAAGTTTTGAAAACCACTGGTTTAGGAGAATGACAGAAACATATATGAATGAAAGATATCTTAAAAGCAGAAATGTGGTTTCTTTCTTGATTTGACTATGCTCAATACACTAAAAACCTGCTCACAGTTTACAGTTTTCATACAAGATAAAAAAGAATGTAAGAATTACCAAACCCATAAGGAAACATATCTTTGGCATTTCACACACAGTGAAAATTTGCCATGGCTAGTAATAGCATCTCAATGCACCATAAGGTAATGAATAATTTTATTTAAGAAAAACGATTTTTCTATTTATGGCTGGGAAGAAAATGTAGGAAATTATATTGAGGTCTATACGTAAAAAAATTGAAAAAGGAAGTAGGTGTTGCAAATACTCTGTGCACGTTTACTATTGAACCACTTGCAGTAAAATGTGGTCAGTCACACTGCACAGCTTCAGATTATCAGATGTGGATGAAAAATCAGGTAAAATATATAAATCTTTTGGACATAAGTCACTTGAAGAAGGAATACTTTTTCCTATTAGAGTCAAACAACAAATCTTGAGAACATCTGAGTTGCAGTGATATATTGTAACAGTTAAAATTATTCCTGTGTCATGTGTACTTTATTTTTAATTATGCAAGGCTGAAACCTGAGGTTTGTGCTCAGTTCTTGATCAGGCAAACTGCCCTCAAAGTCAGTGGCAGTTTGCTTGATTAAACACTGAGTAAGGATGTTGGACCTTCGCATTTGGTTCATTGAATTTAAAGGAGATGTTTTTTACTCTTCTAATATAATTCTTGTAAATGCACACACTCGATTGTACAGTTAGTATTGTAACGGGCATGTACAATCACAGCATTTCAAGATGGCTACAGATTACGGTTCTCTTGGATGTGTAAGGTATTTTAGTTAACTGTACAGGTCAGAGGGTCTATTTTGCTGTAAATATCTGCAAATAATTCCCATTTGTTCTGAGTTATGTGTAGGCATGAAAGGTGGGATTTATGCTAAATAAAGCACAATCTTCAAAGCCTTTCGCTCGTTTCTATTTCTAACTGAAGAAATCATTGTGAAAACAACATGATTTCATTCGCCCAGTTAATGACAAAATACATGCTATTCGTAAGAGCTATAAGTAGGGCTGCTGCAGCATTATCCCATTATGCGTTTCCATGCTTTCATTGGTCAGCATTAATCTATTCATAATTATTTTACAGTGCCCAAAAGTGACGTAAATCTTTTACATATGTAGATATTTAGATAAACATTGTTTAAAGACATGAGGCAGAATTTTTTTTTTAAACTTATATTACTTAGGTGTCTAAATCACTAAAACTCTTTTTAAAAAATTACTCCTCGTCCCTCCCCAAAGGGCTTCTGATTTAAGATTTAGACAAGAGACAGGTGATCGCAACAAACAATAAGGTGGGACCCTACAAAAGAAGGTCAAAAGGTTACTTAGATTTGTTATGTGTTAAGTCTTGTGGGTTTGTGCAGGATATCCACATCTGGTTATATTTGGTTTAAGGGTTCTCACACTAAAGTATTTCAAAATATGTTTATTTTGAGGGGTGGTCAGATGGGAACAGTTACAATGTGGAACCATTGGCAAGAAGGAGAGAAGGGGGTAGGGCTGCACAAATATCAGATTTTTCAATTCCCTGGCAATTTTGAAAAATCAGAAAAAGTTTGTTCAACTCAAAATGTTTCATGTTGAATATTTTTTAATTTAATATATATATATATTTTTAAATACAATTAAAGGAAACTTTGACATGAAAATTAATTACAAATGGAAAAAACAAAATGTTTCTTTTCAAAAACATTAAAAAACATTTTAGAGGATCTTTTAGGATTTTTTTCAAACAATTTGATTAAATTGATGCAAATTCATGAAAACATTCAGTGTCATCAAATCTGGGGGGTGGGAGGGGGAGGCATTGCCAAAAAAGGTTTGTCCAGCTCTAGGTATGAGGTACCCAAGACAGAAGTGGGAGGGATGGGGAGATGATGAGGGGGAAAGTAGTGATATAGGGACATTACAGGGAAAGGTGAAAGACTAGGCATTACCTCCATGTTCTTGATTACTCTTCACCTCCCCTCCTGCAGCATTAATTCTACTTGCAGGACAATGGGCCTAGCCTGCAGGTGGATGTGAATTTGGCTCAGTATATTTCTACTTAAAGTTATTGCCAGAATAGTGCTTCTATTATCTCTAACATTGTAGAGTTTCTTTTGACTTTCCAGTCTCTTTGGAGCTCTGTCAATGATCTTTGAGCAGCTCTGCTTGTTGGCCTTCCTCAAATAACCCAGTGACACAAAGCTTATTAGAGAACGCATAATACTCGGGCGTGATCCTGTTCCCATTGACACTGATGGGAAAATTCCCATTGACTGTACTGTGAGCAGAATCAGACAGCTCATTTCTGATCTGAGCTATGTCACTTCTCACTGTTCCTTTAGAAAGTGATGCCTTTTTTGTTCTGTGTTACATTTAAAAATAAGTTAGTTTTAGTGGCTACTGTATGACTTTGAATTCAATCATTTTTAAAGATACAGTTATCTTTTCTTTTCTTTTTTTTTTTTTGGTCTACTGTGGTTTACTCTAAATTAGGACATAATTCTGCATGCAGGGAAAACAGGAAAAGGAAACCAGAAAACAGATTTATACACTATCTGGTATGCAGAAGAAATTCATTTATAACAGTTTCTCACCCTATAGAATCATGTATTCTGCTCACATTATAACTGATGAGCGCTATCTGATGAGTGCCGTGTAGTTGTAGCTGTTGCAGGATGTTAGAGAAACAAGGTAGGTGAGGTAATATCTTTTATTGGACCAACTTCAGTTTGTGAGAGAGACACGTTTTTCAAGCCACAGAGAGCTCTTCTTCAGGTGTGGGAAAAGAACTCCCAGCCTCACAGCAAAATGCAAGGTGGAACAGATTGTTTAGCATAAGTAGTTAGCACATATTGTAAAGGACTGTTCAAGGTAGAGTGGCCCGTTAACACTTCTGCAGTCATAGAAAAAAAAGAGAAGGTTGTTGTAATCAGCCATAAATCAAGTGTCTCTGTTCAGTCCATGATTTTTGGTTACAACAATCTGTAACCCACAAACCTTGAATGCTCTGATGCTGAGAGTTCCTTTGCCACCTTGAAGAAGAACTCTGCTTGTCTCTTTCACCAACAGAAGTTGGTCCAATGAACGATATTTACTTACCCACCTTGCCAGCTCTATCTGAAACATTTGAATAGCTTTATTAATTTTATTTAATTATTCTGAAGGTTGCTGTCTTGAAGCCTTGGTGCCAGTCGACTTTATTAGTGTGAAGTTGGTATAAAATGCTGCCAGTCTAGTTCAGGAGCAATTTACACCCACTTTGCATTTGTTTCACTCAGATATAAATGACTGTTTAGGACAGTAGAGAATCCAGCCCCTAGTCTTTCAAGAAATCCTGAAGAGTTTGCAGTAGCTTTCTTCTCCTGGCTTGTGCAGAATTCCTTGGCTCTTACTCAATCCCTGAAAACCCCTTTCTTGCTAAACAAGGAAGAAAAGTGTGTTTGAGCATAGAACTGGTGTGTGACGTTGAGAAGAACAGAATGAAATAATTTGCACACTGATTCCAAAATGGTGTGTTTTGTCATGCAGCTCATTTGAAGTCTAGAATTCACTTTCACCCCAAACCCAGGGGTGTTACTACTAATGGGTGTCTGAAGTGAGGGGCTGATTGAAACATATTAGCCTGCAATACATGTCCCAGGTCAAACGGCAGGTTGCAGTGCAAAACACTGCACAGGACTGAGGCCCCAGAGCGGGATACCAGAATCTATCTGAATCATGCTGCTTTGTTTCTAAAATGAAAAAGGGTTTCACGTCAGTGAAGAAGTCACTTTGGGAAACAGGTTGTTCTCTTGGGGTTTTTGAAATACCTTGTCTGTGGTTGACCTTGGCAGGATAGACGTACTGACAATTTACATCATCAAAAGTACAGAAGTGGAGACTTTTGTAAGAGAAAAAGAGGAACTACAGCTGAAATGCATTTAGAAACGGACAGGTTGTAACGATAGCTATTAATGATATTATCTGTTTTCATTTATTTCAGAGACTCTTGTACTATATCTGCAAATACTGCCATCCATATGGAATGCACAGTATGTTCCAATAAAAGCCGTTCATTTTGAAGTGTCCCCCAATAAGGGCACACTTAGACCAACACATGTTATTTTACAGTGTTCTAATTCGACCTGTGGTTAGGCATGGCAGCCTAATATGCTGCACACACTGTTCAGTGTACTGGACAGCTTTATAAACCATTAAAGAGACTGCATTGTGCTGAACAACTCTGTGTAGTTTATTCAGAGATTAAAATGTCGCTGCAGCTGATTTCAGGGGAAGTATTCTAGACATTCAGGCTACGTCATCAATGCAAAAAAGGTGTTTTTTACAGAGGTAGATAACTCTTTGCTAGCTCAATGTAAAATCCCTGTCGACACAAAGCACTGTAGTTTTTATCTCAGTGTAGACAAAATGAACCTCTAGTAGGAGGTACAGAGTTGACCTCAACTAGCTACATCAAGGTACAAACTATCAGTGCTTTGTGTCACCCAGGTTAGGGAGAGCCCCTCCAGCTGGATATTCACAGGACTGCTGTATTTGAGTTCCAACACACAAGACTTATGTGCCCTTAAGCTTCCCTTGTTCTCAGTAGGCTGCAGCCCTGTCTGCCCCCTTGGCCTTTCTGGCACTAAGGGTCATGCTTTCATGTGCAGAAATCTAGGCATAGATGTCTGTTATCCCTTAGTGGAAATGGGACCCCATTGATCCACTCTTTCCCAGAGCTCTTTCCCAGAGGTTTTGCAAGGGTTCCTCTAGCCTAAACTAGTCACTTTTTACATTGGCTAGCACATAAAATGCACAGACCCAGATAAAATAATAACTCTTGTACATGTTTCCTGGTTTCATTGTATTGACTGCTCTTGAGAATTCTTGGGACTCCAGTCAGAGTCTTCTAAGGAGTCCAGGATCCCACCTCCAGCATATGAAAGCTGGATGAGCAAGCAACTCAGAGAGGGGATTAGGAAAAAGCAGAAAGATTACAGGGAGTGGAAGAAAGGCGGGATTAGTAAGGGAAGCTACCTTAGTGAGGTGAGAACGTGTAGGGATAAAGTGAGGAAGGCTAAAAGCCGCGTAGAACTGGACCTTGCGAAGGGAATCAAAATCAATAGTAAAAGGTTCTACAGTCACATAAATAAGAAGAAAACAAAGAAAGAAGAAGTGGGGCCGCTATACGCTATACGCTGAGGATGGAACAGAGGTTAAGGATAACCTAGGCATGGCCCAATATCTAAATAAGTACTTTGCCTCGGTCTTTAATAAGACTAGTGAGGAGTTTAGGGATGATGGAGGGATGACGAACGGGAATCTGGATGTGGTGGTGGATATTACCGTATCTGAGGTAGAGGCCAAACTTGAACAGCTTGATGGGACAAAATCGGAGGGACCAGACAATCTCCACCCGAGGATATTAAAGGAGCTGGCGCGTGAAATTGCGAGCCCGTTAGCGAGAATTTTTAAGCAATCGGTAAACTCGGGGGTTGTGCCGTACGACTGGAGAATTGCTAACGTAGTTCCTATTTTTAAGAAAGGGAATAAAAGTGATCCAGGTAATTATAGGCCTGTTAGCTTGACGTCTGTCGTGTGTAAGGTCTTGGAAAAAATTTTAAGGGAGAAAGTAGTTAAGGACATGGAGGTCAATGGTAATTGGGACAAATTGCAACATGGATTTACTAAAGGTAGATCGTGCCAAACCAACCTGATCTCCTTCTTTGAGAAGGTGACGGATTACTTAGACAAGGGCAATGCGGTAGATCTAATTTACCTCGACTTCAGTAAGGCGTTTGACACGGTTCCGCATGGGGAACTGTTAGTTAAATTGGAAAAGATGGGGATGAATGTGAAAGTTGTAAGGTGGATAAGGAACTGGTTAAAAGGGAGACTACAGCGTGTCGTGCTGAAGGGTGAACTGTCAGGCTGGAAGGAGGTTACTAGCGGAGTCCCTCAAGGATCGGTTCTTGGACCAACCTTATTTAACCTTTTTATAACTGATCTTGACACAAAGAGCGAGAATGTGTTAATAAAATTTGCGGATGATACGAAGCTGGGGGGTATTGCTAACACGGAGAAGGACCGGGATGCTATTCAGGAAGATCTGGACTACCTTGTACACTGGAGCAATAGTAATCGGATGAAATATAATAGTGAAAAGTGCAAGGTCATGCACTTAGGGATTAATAATAAGAATTTTACATATACGTTGGGGATGCATCAGTTGGAAACGACGGAGGAGGAGAAGGACCTTGGGGTATTGGTTGATAACAGGATGACTATGAGCCGCCAATGTGATATGGCTGTTAAAAAAGCAAATGCGGTTTTAGGATGCATCAGGCGAGGTATTTCCAGCAAGGAGAAGGAGATGTTAGTGCCGTTATATACGGCGCTGGTGAGACCCCACCTGGAATATTGTGTGCAGTTCTGGTGTCCCATGTTTAAGAAGGATGAATTCAAACTGGAACAGGTTCAGAGACGGGCTACTAGGATGATCCGAGGAATGGAAAATCTGCCTTATGAAAGGAGACTCAAAGAGCTTGGCTTGTTTAGCCTGGCCAAAAGAAGGCTCCGGGGGGATATGCTTGCTCTATATAAATATATCAGGGGGATTAACGTTAGGGAGGGAGAGGAATTGTTTAAGTTTAGTATTATTATAGGCACGAGGACGAATGGGTACAAATTGGATATTAGGAAATTTAGACTAGAAATTAGACGAAGGTTTCTAACCATTAGGGGAGTGAAGTTCTGGAATAGCCTTCCGAGGGAAGTAGTGGGGGCAAATGACTTATCTGGCTTTAAGACTAAGCTTGATAAGTATATGGAGGGGATGTTATGATGGGATAGTTTAATTTGAGCAATTGATTTTGGATTATCGGCAGATAAGTCTGCTCAATGGTCTGTGGGAATGCTGGATGGGATGCTGGATGGGAATGCTGGATGGGATGGGAACTGAGTTACTGCAGAGTGGGTGCTGGCTGGTGAGTCTTGCCCACATGCTCAGGGTTTAGCTGATCGCCATATTTGGGGTCGGGAAGGAATTTTCCTCCGGGGCGGATTGGCAGGGGCCACGGAGGTTTTTCGCCTTCCTCTGCAGCATGGGGCATGAGTTGCTTGCTGGTGGATTCCCTGCAGCTTGAGGTCTTCAAATCTCACTTTTGAGGATTTCAATAACTCAGTCATGGGTTCGGGGTTGTTATAAGTGTGTATGGGTAGGGTTTTGTGGCCTGCCTTGTGCGGGAGGTCAGACTAGATGATCATATTGGTCCCTTCTGACCTATGAGTCTATGAGTCTTCTGTTCCTCTCTTCTGCCCATGGCTTCTTCTCTGGAACATGGAATCTCTCTGGTCATTTCTCCCTCTCCTTCTGCCTCCAAAATAGTTGGTGCAAGAGCCTTTCTTTTATAACCTCCAGACCTGTTTGTCAGGTTACTCACAGATCAACCCCATCAGGCAATCAAATTCCCCCACCAAGTGATCTCTTGCTTAATTCTCCCCCCTACCCTCTAGTTCAGACTTGAAAAACTGTTTTGTCTTGGGCAGCAGTCATCTCCATATCCAAGGGGGCTCCATTTAAATGGACATTCATCAAAATTTAACACCCCTTTACTGCTAGCTCTGTGCCAGGTGAAAGAATTTCTATTGGCCCCTCCTGTGAGTTTTCTCAATATGGAGACAAAAGACAGCAGAGAAGGTAACCAAACCTCATATTCAAAATGGAATTTGTAGTCAAACACAGACACATTTCCAGAGTCATCGGTATCACCCTGAATTCCTAAATTGTACATAGATTCCCCAAATCATCACACCTTGTCTCCACTAGGATTTTATGTTGAGAAACTGCACCTATTCAGCAGTGAAGACAACACCTCAGCTGTGGGTTGAAGAGGGGTTTGATTCATACCACAGTATGAAAGTGAATGGTCTTGATTTTCCATCACCTTGCATCTTACCCAGTTATTTACATCGGTTACACAGTGAATGTAAATACCACTGTCCTGTACTGATGTGTGACAGCCATATCACACCGGTTTGAGTAACTTGTTTATACTAAAAAAGTAGCATTGATTTAACAATACGGATTTCAGATTGAGCTAGTTAAACTGGTGCAAGCCTCTAATGTGAGTCATACTTAAACTTGTTTAACCATTATTGAAGTGGTTCAACACAAGCCAAACTGGTTCAGAGGTGGCTTCTCAGGGGCTGCCACAGTTTAAATTGTTCCGTTTTAAATATTTTAGATGACTAGTTGAAATCTGTTTCTAGCTACCCTGAATATGATCAAGATAGGACTAAACTTATTTAAGTTGAGCCAGGCTTGCAGATCAGGCTGTATGCTGGTGTCATGTCTGTACTATGATGTGTTTTTAGCCTTCTCTTCCCTTATTTCTTCCTCCCTGCTTTAAGGAGAGATTCTCTTACAGATTCTCTATTTCAGATTGGGGGGTAGACCAAAGAAAGGGGGTGCAATTAAATAAGTTTGAGAACCACTGCTCTATTTGATGGGCTATAACGGAGAAGTCTATTTGCTTTTTTTAATGGCTATTATTAGTTAAGACATAGGAACATTTTTACTGAGCACTGTTGTGGCTGTTTATGCCGGACTGCTAATTACTGAAGAAATTTTGTTGCGGCATCAAAACATAATAGCTCTAAACATTCTAAAATTAAATGTATTAAATGCACAAGCCATAAAAGGTGTCTAGGCACATGATCATATCTTTAAAATGACACACAAGCCTTTGCCGGTTTTCTTAAGTGATCATAATACAAAGCTTCTGGCATATCAGATTAGGTGAAGGAGAAAAGAAACCTCTGTCGCCCACGAGAACTGACATTATCCTTCCTCTGGCTAGTGCTGCCCAGCTGGTGGGCAACTGCTTTGTGCACCAGGTCCTATGTAGAGCACACTGCATTCATTCAAAGTATCACAAAGGCATCGGTAGTAAGGTCAGTGTCCGAGGAGAAACAATCAGAATCATCATACAGAGATGGAACAAAAGAAGAGCTTTTGGCCATTAGCACCAACTGAGAATCCGGAAGCAACTGGAGATGAAAATCACTGTGAGTTTGAGACCTTCTTCTATAAAGGGTGAAGGACTGAAGAATGGGCCAGACAGCACTCCGAACATACCTTCAAGATGCTTCCATCAACCTAACTGCATCCCCTCTCTCTTTTCTGGGTTGAGAGGTGTGTTATTAAAATGTAGCTTTAAGCCCTACCTCCACATTTACATATAATCGTAGAATATTAGAGTTGGAAGGGACCTCAGGAGGTCATCTAGTCCAAGCCCCTGCTCAAAGCAGGACTAACCTCAGCTAAATCATCCCAGCCAGGGTTTGTCAGGCTGCATCTTAAAAACCTCTAACCATGGCGATTCCTCCAGCTCCCTAGGCAACCCATTCCAGCGCTTCACCAACCTTCTAGTGAAAAACATTTTCCTAATATCCAACCTAGACCTCCCCCACTGCAACTTGAGACCATTGCTCCTTGTTCTGTCATCTGCTACCATTGAGAACAGCCTCGCTCCATCCTCCCTGGAGCCCTCCTTCAGGTAGCTAAAGGCTGCTATCAAGTCCCCCCTTGTTCTTCTCTTTTGCAGACTAAACAAACCTAGTTCCCTCAGCTTCTCCTCGTAAGTCTTGTGCTCCAGCCTCCTAATCATTTTTGTTGCCCTCCACTTGACTCTCTCCAACATGTCCACATCCTTTTTGTAGTGGGGGACCCAAAACTGGACACAATACTCCAAATGCGGCCTCACCAATGCCGAATAGAGGGGAATAATCACTTCCCATGATCTGCTGGCAATGCTCTTACTAATGCAGCCCAATATGCTATTAGCCTTCTTGGCAACCAGGGCACACTGCTGACTCATATCCAGCTTCTTATCCACTGTAACCCCCAGGTCCTTTTCTGCAGATCTGCTGCTTAGCCCATCGGTCCCCAGTCTGTAGCTGTGCATGGGATTCTTCCGTCCTAAGTGCAGGACTCTGCACTTGTCCTTGCTGAACCTCATCAGATACCTTTTGGCCCAATCCTCCAATTTGTCTAGGTCACTCTGTATCCTATCCCTTCCTTCCAGGGTATCTACCACTCTTCCTAACTTAGTGTCATCTGCAAACTTGCTGAGGGTGCAATCTACCCCATCCTCCAGATCATTAAGGAAGATATTGAATAAAACTGGCCCCAGGACTGACCCCTCGGGCACTCCACTTGTGACCAGCTGCCAGCTAAACATGGAGTCACTGATCACTACTCTTTGAGCCCTTTGCTCTAGCCAGTTCTCTATCCATTTTATAGTCCTTTCTTCCAACCCATACTTCTTTAACTTGCTGATAAGAATACTGTGGGAGACTGTATCAAAAGCTTTGCTAAAGTCAAGGTATATCACGGCCACCGTGTTCCCCACATCCACAGAGCCAGTCACCTCTTCATAGAAGGCAATCAGCTTGGTCAGGCATGATGGGAAACTTTGACCAATTGTGGGCTTTTGTTTTAATAGAAAGAGTTGCTCTTTTTATCTTTGTCCCCTGCTAGCCAGCCCTCCTGCCATGCTTTAACAACTCATGCTGTCAATGTAGGAGAAGGATCTTTTCAGGACAGAAAGTGGGAGGGAACAGCCCCACATAAGGGATGTACCAAGAGGATTTTCCACCTCCTTTTAGAAGGGGGTTTCAGGCCTAGGAGGTGGTTGACAGGGTGATGGAGGGGACTGGATGAATCTGTTTTGGGGGTCAGGGAGCTCCCTGCTGTAGTGCAAGGAAGAGGTCGGGGAAGGATGTTCTTGTAATAAAGGGTATTTTGAAATAAGCTTGTTCCCCTTTTTTCACTTTCACACAGGCAATGTACAACAGAGAAAAGAAATTTCTTAACTCCTTGATGTCAGAATCAGATGGTGCAAAGCAGAACCACTGCGTGCTGCTCTCGCCTGCCAGGAACGCGTGGCAAAAGGAGACACAGACTACTTTGCCTTGTGTTTCCCCATATTTTGTGAGTTAAGGTTTGAACATAGGATCAGCATAAAATCATGGACATTAAATAGCACCAACAGCCCTATCACATATTGGTCCCAGCTATCCCATCTCCTAGAGCTGTTTCTTACATTGTATTTTCTAGTGCTTTGTTATTGACCCATTTTAGTAAATGTTTAGGGCTTTGACTACTTTTCTATTAAAAGCCCAATTATGACTGGAGGGTTGCACCCAGCAGGTTCCACACAGGACAATTGTTGCCACAGTTCACAGAGCAAAGGCATAACTCAGTTGTAACCATTAAACAGGATTTCACTTCCCAGTCCTTGCAGAGGTTAACTGAAAACAAATGCCTGGAGATCTCCAGCAGACACCATTCCATTAGTCCTGTGAATCCAAAGCACATTCAGCACAGTGTCTCTTTTATGACACTGCCAGCCCTAGGCATAAGTCTTCTCAATCCAAGCTGGCATGTTTCTCCCTGGATCCTATATCTCCAAACCCTTCCTTTTAAAGGTCTCTTTCCATAGGAGACCAAATTGTCAGCACCAACCTCCAGGCCTGACAGATTATACACTCCCTGCATTGCAGGGCAGGTTTTTCTCCTCACATATCAGGAAACGTAGTAACCCTCTAATGACCAATCTAGAGGCAGAATACATACACTCCATCACAGGCACTTCCTACCTTTGATCCACCTCTGCCTTCTAAAAACCAAATTTGTATTCTGTCTAACCTTCCTCTAGTCAGATTTTATCTTTCACTACTTTGGAGATCAGGTGCACAAGTTGTTTTGGAAGATCTAAAAGTTTCTCAGTTTGACTTTTTAACATCACACTTCAGTAATGGCTTGGTCTGAAAACTCTACATTTGTTTCATTCCATTGTCCTTGAGATGAATTAATGCTTTTCAGTACTTGTAAGAAGGGTGGTGGTTAATTTTAGGGTTATTCACTGTGAAAACATTGAACATTGAAAACTTTATCAGGTCCCAACAGAGCTTACATACATTGGAGGTTTAAAATTTTCATTTACCCCTTTTTGTTGCCCAGATAGCCTTGAAAACACAAAGTCAACACTAGGACTGAAAGTTCCTCACAAATATCCACCTCCCTCCTCCCCCCCATAAAAGATGCATAGGAGTTGAGAATCCTCCCCAACACTTCTCTGCTTATATTTGTTCTGCTCCCAAAAGCTACTGGGTTTCCTAGCTATTGGCAACTTCTCATAAACACACCTCCCAACAGACAGAAATGCAGATGGGCTCTAACTGCCCATGGGGCAATCACTGGGCTTCAGACATCTTGGAAAGGATGAATAAGAAGGAAAATGAAGAAAAGGAGGCCTACTGCTCAGTATAAACAGGTAGAGTAACCAGATGAGGGGGAAGAGACTGAAAAGAAAAGGAGCAGAGATTAGCTTCTTTTCACTTAATCATGACCCTAAAAGGAAACTAGCAATGGAGGTGCAGGGATATTACAAAATGGCAGTGTTCATGTCCTACCTCACTCTCCTTCCTATTCATGACCCAGCAGGTGTAAATTTTTCTGTCCTAGAGTGCATGCAACTATCCATCTCATTTTCTAGCCAAAACTTGTAACCTTTTCATTGCTAAAGCACATTCATCAGCTGTCCCACTCTCTTTTGACACTAATTTTCTCACTTATTCATGTATTTTACTAAAAATATTTTAAGCACTCTAACTTTCAGTCAGTCTGTTCCCAGATTCCAAAATATCAAGAATCCTATGTAAAAGAACTGTTCCTGCTTCCACTGACTTTAGTAGGAGGAAAATTCATGGTCAGGCATTCTGTCATTTGAATGCTGAAGCCTGGCTTACATTTGAGAATAATTGCATCAGGGTCATGTGACAATTGCAACTGCCCTTAAAGCCTGTGAATTTCTCAAAACTCTATATTTACAAGAAAAGCTATTTGAGATCCAGTTTAATATTTTTATTGCAGAAGTCACTAGGTGGTGCTGTTACACAATTTCTCACAAATTCTTTTAGATCGTGTTGGAGCATGGTTCAGTGTTTGAAGAACTGTTTTTATTGTGTTATATTTTGTGATGTAATTTCTTTATGGGGGATCTGTGATGAATGGCAGGGAAATTTGCTCGCTTCCTTAATCTCTCTAATCAGGGTCAATTCTTAAGCCAGAGTTGCTTGCTGGAAACATGGAATTGGTTTTTGGCCTGAGATTCCTGAAAGAGGGGATTACCTGCATGCTGTTTGTCCACCTCCATTCCAGGACAGGTGTAGATAGTGTTAAATAAACAAGTTCAACTAAGTATATACTCAGACTCTATGTCACTGATATCTTTGCCAATAGGAAGTTGAACTGCAAACTCTAGAATCTGTTAGCACTAGGCAGAGGGGCTATAGAGGGGCCTGATGCTGCAAGGTGTCAAGCACTTTCAAATCCCATTGACTTCAATATGAATTGAGGAGATGGACCATCTATCAGGATCTGGCCCTCAGTCATGTCATTACAAAAATGGAGCAAAATTTTTGGCTGAAATACTTTTGGTGAAGAAATGCCTATATGATGACATCAAACATTTAATGAATTACAAAAAAAATCTCCCCCCAAAAATTCCCCCCTAAAAACAAAACATTTTGTTTGGGCATTTTCAAAACAAAACATTTTGATTTTTCAGTTTGAAAGTAATTATGATTCAAAATTTCCTTTAATTTTATTTTAAAAACAATGAAAAGTTTTTAATGGGTCAAAATCAAAATGAAATACTTCAATTTTGTACATATGAAACACTTACCCTTTGACCTTAAACAAAATATTTTTGACTTCTTGATTCACTGAAAATATTTTTAAAAATCATTTTTGGTTTACTCCAAAACAATTGTTTTTCAATTTTTCAGAGTTGCCAGCGAACTGAAAAATATCCATTATTCGCACAGCTCTAGTTGCTATGATGCATAATGTCAATGATGATATCAACATGGGAGTTACAAGAGCTCAGCCCCTCAGAATTCAATCCTTTGGATATGAATCACCATAGATTTAGACCCCAGTTCACAATAGTATCCAGCATTCAAGATGGCACTTAAGCAATTACTTAACTTTGAGCACATGGTTAAGTCCGTTGAAGTTAAGCCCGCAAAATGTATAAAGCACCACCTGTCAAAGAACCAATTATACTAAAAATAACATAAAATGCTTATGAATACAGTAAGGTAAGAAACCTCCTGTCACAATGTCTGGAATGGCTCACAACCTTGAGCGTCGACCTCAAAGCAGACTGTCAAAAAGCAGGGCAGCATCTCCAAATTGGTTTATGTCCTATAATTAAATATCACCAACCCAATAACAAGTGTGACCTCCTAAAGTACAACAACAGTCTTACCCTGGAGCACAGAGAGTCCCCTTGAATATTTCAGTCTCTCTTGCCACATAGGCAAGATGACTATGTGATAGAGGGTCACTTTACACTCAAAATCACAATGTTCAGGTTACTTCCAGTTCAGGTTACTTCCAGTTCACTTACCCCAGGTCATTTTTACTCAGATCTCAAACCAAAGACAATGCCTGTAGCCAATCCTGTAATAAACTAACTAAAGAGTTATTAACTAAGAAAAGAAACGAGAGGTACTTCCAAGGTTAAAAGAGGAAACATACACATACAGATGAGCTACAGTCTTACATTTTAAAAAGCAATATCACTTTCTGTAATAAGCAGTTCTATACATCCTTTATGGCTGACCTATACCAAGCAGTGTGGGGATCTCTTGCTTATGTTTAGGAATCTTTGCCCTTCAGAGTCCAGAAATCATAAAGAGACTCAGTTTCTCCTTGTCATGGATTTTTATCCTCTTCACTCCAGAATCCAAACTAATGAGATTAGTTCATGTGTAGGTCTCCCCTTTCTGGAGAAAGTAAAGAATGCAGTCAACAAGGTCTCTGTCCTTTGATGCTACACAATGCCTCATTTTCCTTCAATGGGCCATCTTGTGTGCAGGACAAACACTTTACCTTAATCAGTGCTTCTTTTCCTGTTTGGTGAGTTACACAAGTACGGAAGTTTGCAATGCAAACACTCAGTATAACTTTATGCCATGGGATACAGATATCATAAGCAGGATTAATACATGCGGCATCCTAGAAGCCTTCCATAACTCTAAACACTACACACATTCTTATAATTCTCCTATCTGTTTTAACTATGTTAACCCACATGTAAACCAGATTGGTTTCCAGCTATGCATTTATTTGTGGTCTTCTGAGGCCCTGGGCTTTGGCATGAGCTGGCACCTGGTCTGCCAGCATCACACCTCCCTCTAAAAACATTAATTATTAAAGCCAGTAGAAAGTGCCTGAGGAAAAGGAGGGAGTAGAGTGGACGAAGAGGTGGAGAAGATAATACATGGGTCAAGAAGGGGCATGGTAAAAACATATATGGAGGAAAAGGTATGAAGCTTATTTAAGACATAGCAACCGTTCTTGGTGATGTATGCTCAGATAGCTGGATCTTGCATACAGCTACTGCAACTAGAAACAAAACTCTCTGAGCACTAAACACTATTCCTTGGTCTGGAGAGCAGATTGAATCTGATTTACTGTGGTGGGAATGAACAAACTGAGAAGTTTATCATGTGTTGGATTAACTTGCTCTTAAAAAAAATTCACCAAAACCTACATTTTTTAACCAGGTCGAATCTCTGCAATCTCGAAATTCTTCTTTTGTGGGGAAAGCTTTTACGTTTGTCCCAGTCCAGAAGAGCTCACTGAACCCATCTCATGGTCATGGGAAGACTGTCAAACAGCACAATAGAGATGCTTGAGAATCAAATGCTTCAGACCACTTTGCCTGCCCTCTACTTGTTCATCTTCATCATCAGCATTCCCCTCAATTCCATCTCCTTGTGGTTCCTTTGCCGCCACTCAAGGCCTTGGACTCCCACCATCATGTTTTCCATTAACTTGACTATCACAGACTTGCTGTACAGCACGCTCCTCCCTTTTCAAGTTGTCTACCACTTACGGGGAAACGACTGGCCCTTTGGGAAGGTTATGTGCCGCATCGTGACCGTGTTATTCTACGCCAACATGCACTGTTCTATTTTAACCATGACGAGCATCAGCATAGAGCGCTACCTGGGAATTGTTCACCCGCTGAAGCACAGGGCCATGAGACCCATTAGAACAGCTCTCCTGACTTGCGTCATCATTTGGCTATTTGTTTTACTGCTGCACTTCCCCCTCATGAAGACAGAGCTAACCTTCTATGTAGAGGAGCTGCAGATAACCTCTTGTTTTGATGTGTTGCCCAAAACTATGTTTCCCTCAAGAAATGATTTCATTGCTTATTTTGGCTCTCAAGTTATTCTGTGCTTTCTCCTACCTTTGCTAATTATGACATTCTGCTATACCTTAGTCATTCGAACTCTTCTTAATTCTCCTCCCACACAACTAAGGGCAATTAAGAAGCAGACAATTTATTTGATAATGGTGTTGCTTACAGTATTCGTACTGTGTTACGTGCCCAATATTGTGATATCAATCATCCACTTCATCTATTCTACTCAAAATAAGACTGCTTACGTGGAATATAAGCTTTCTCTGGCTTTAAATAGCCTTAATTGCTGCTTTGATCCACTTGTTTATTTTTTCGGTTCCAAAGAGTTTCGACAAAAGATACAGAGGAAACTCTGTAGATGCATGCCTGACATATTCAATGAAAATGCCACCCTCTTTTCAGATCAAAATGTGCCAATAACATCCAGAGAACATGCACCAGTTAATTAAAAAGGTATTTGATCTGGAACAGATTATATTAGTCATTGCACCAAATCATTATCCGGAGAGTTTAGAAGTTGTTCTGTTTTAGAACCTAGAATGTCAAGAGATACAGGAAAGTACACCAGGCAACAAATTACCCCAACCTACTGAAACTTATTCTGGAAACAAACTGGGCACTCAGTCTGGCTCAACATGCATGGAAAAAGGCATATCTCTTAGCTTCCTAAGAACAATGCATTATGGGACATAAATTACTATAAATTAGGAACACAAGAAATGTGTTAGTGCCTGGTATGTGCACTCCCTTGGAATGTGTTTCTGGAACATTTTCTAAAACCTGTTTCCCAATTCTGAATGTCTAAAGTAAATAATTGACAGCAGTAAAATAAACTCCACATTTGTGAGGAGCAGAGGAATATCTGAGCCTAAAATGATGAACATTCTTTGACTTAGGATCAACCAAAGACTGGAGATTAGCGACTGTAATCGAGAAAAGCAGAAAGATATGCAGACACAGTTTAATTCGTTCATGCACATTTTATTTCCTCTTTGTTATCAGTATTTACTTGACTGGCATATTCAGTCTTAAAGCATGATGCTTATGCTCCTTCTACATTGACAGTGCTTAGACAGGTCATTTATAGACAAGACTCATTATACTATGCAACATATTATGCCTCACTTACGTGGCAATCCTCAGCCCACCATCAGCAGCCTGCTGCTACAAGCCTTCCTCCCTTCCGAGACTGGTCTAGGACAGCCTAAACCTAAACCCAAACCCATGCTGCTGTCATGAATTGGCTCTAAGGGGATGTCTACACTGCAATTAAACACCTGTGACTGGCCTGTGCCAGTTGATTCAGCTGTTTCATTGCGGTGTAGACATTCTGGCACAGGCTGCAGCCTGGGCTCCAGGACCCTGTGAGGTTGGAGGGTCCGAAAGCTTGAATGCCTATGCTGCAGTTAAACAGCCCGTTAGCCTGAGCCCCTTTGTCAGCTGCGGGTTTTTAACAGCAGTGTAGACATTCCTTAAAAGTTTCCCCTCCCTCTGGGTTGTACAGCAGAAGCAAGAGAGGCTCGGCATGTAGTGGGGAGGTCCCTTGTCAGTCACGGCTTGGTCTCTGGAGCTCTGAGCTGTGGCCTGCAGCTGGAGGTGCTGTTCAAATTCAAACAAAGCAGATTTGCAAGTGAGGCTTCTCTCTTTAGAAGCTGTGCAGCTGAGAAAGGCACCTGTCATGCAGGGTTCCTTAGCTCTTCCTATGCAGCATCTCTGCCCTTATAAGTTGAGTGCCTCCTACTACTTCTACAGATATTTTATTCTACCTGTAAACCCTTCTGCCAGTTAGAGTCAGCAGCAACAGGGGCCAGGTTCAACATCTAAGGATTCCTTTCAACAATACAACATAAAACCGGCTCAAGCCCCCACCCAGGCACCTGGGAAATTAGACGCTCCCCCCCGGGTGTCTCCAAAAGGCGACACTTCCCCTCTTGCAAGCACAGAGTCTGAGTGTAGAAAGAAGACCGTTTAATAAAAGGAGGGAAGTAACACACCATTAATTTTGGGAAACAATGCAATCAGGATTCATAAACATAAAACTTTGAGCAAAGTATATGGGGTATATGGGGCAGTGTCCTTTGCCTCCCCTTTCTTTGTCCCCCACAGCCCACTCACAGTCATTGTCCTTGGTCAGTGATGACCCACAATTCAGGGGTGCATCTGAGGGAATTCACCTCTCATCATGGCTGGGGAGGGAAGGGAAAGAAGGCACCCTGCTTGCCCCACTGGCCTTCACTGCCGCATCACCTGCTGCTCTGTCATCTGCCTTGCGGGCTGCTCATTGCTCCACGGGCTGCTCTACCAGTTGCCCGCTGGCCACCCCACTCCACACCACCAACTTCTGCTACCACCTGCTTCTCCACTATGACCTCTGTGAGTCAGGTTCTTGAGGTTCCACCCAGCTCTCAGTGATTTCAGCTCTTAGTGAGTGAGCCTCAGTGCTGAAGCTGGGCAGAAGCGCTGTTTCCCAATAGAGGATTTCAGCTCTAGCGAGCACTTAACAAAACAAGAGACTCTTAATAGAATCTTAACTAGCTCCATTTTTGAACAGTGGGAGGAGGGGAGGTTAAACCGTGCCTGGGGCTCATAAGCTGAGTCCACACTTCCAGGCAGGAATACCTTTCCCCACCCCCTCTCCACCTTCACAGGGTTTAGTCAGTTCGATTCAGATGCTAGTGACCCTTCAATACAATAATGAAAACATTTAATTACCCCTGCATTTAACACTAGAGTGATTTGTAACCCAACACCAGCCAAAGGGATCATTTGGACAAAACAGTCCCATCATGCTGAGCACCTAAGTGTGCTCATACAGCTTGCACATAAACAGAATTATGTAGCAATGTAAGCCCATGGGCTAACTCACTGGCCAGTGCACCTCTATTCACAGGAGTTTAGTCCTTTTTCTCCTAGGCTTTGGTTTTATTTCTTCAAACATAAAACTGTTTAACACAAGTTCAACATATCAATCATATTTTTTCCTAACCCAGTGTCTTCTCCAGAAGCCTATCTACTCCTCCCAGTCCTTATGCTAATTCCTAAACTGCTCCCTGCAGAATTATGCTCCACATTTACTTGGGAGCTGCAAATGAAGTAGGTTCTTCCATTGATCAGACATCTAACTATCTGATTGGTATGTGCAAATTTAAGATTTTGCATGCACACTTTACTTTTGGGGAATTCTGCGTAGAATTTATGTCCCCCACACATTTCTTTTTCCTCTGCAGAATATAGATTCTGAGGGAGAGGTGATACAGTTACACCTTTCACCCAGCAGGGGCTGCTGTGGTGCCAGAAGAGAGGGCAGCCAGCTGACAGAGACTGCATTTCTCAAAGCAGGGCCAGCCAGGTGAGGAGGCACAGGATGGACAGAGCAGAACACATGAGGCTGCTGGGGAATCACAGATGGGTTCAAAAGAGCTAGTGGGGGAGGGGGTCAGACAAGGGCATGGGCTCAGGAGCTAGGGGGTGACATTGAGCCAGGAGCTGCATGGGAGGTGGAGTGCAGGGCCACATGGGGATGGGAGAGAGGGGCTGCAAGGCCACGTGGCAACAGGGGGTAGGAGGGTTCAGGGATACATGAGGATGGGGAGAGGGGCTGCAGGGACACATGGGCACAAGGGTAAGGGGTGCATGGACATACAGGGATGGGCAGTTCAGGGACAAACAGGGACAGGGGCAGATGTGCCCTGAATGGGAGAGGCTAGGGGTCAGCCAGAGTCTCCATGGCGAAGGCTCCCCAACTCTTTAACATCCTTCCTCCACCCTCCCAAAAAACCCTGTTCCATACTTTTCCCACCCACACCCTACAACCTTCTAGGTTCACTCCCAGACTTCTTCTCTCTCTCTCAGCTCCTCCATTACTCCTGACTCCCCTGAGCCTTTGCATTGCTTCTGAGGGATGCAGAAAATATGTTTCTGTATTGTAGTTTAAATTAATTATTCAAAATTCTGTCTTAATATGCCTAGTTAGGAATCCATTTGTTAAAAAAAAAATTTCCTTAATCTTTTTTGTCTGTATTGTTACTGACATACTTGCTGATAGATATTTTGAAATGCATTACCAAAATAATTTAAACTGGTGTACTTATAGTATGTTATTTTGACAAATAAAATACACAGAATTTTAAAATAGCATGCAGAACTTTTATTGTTTGGCACAGAATTCCTCCAGGAGTAGCAATTAGGTACACAAACTTATGGATCCAGAAAAATTTGGAGACCAAGAACCAGGTTCTGCTATCATTTACATTGCAGTAAATATGGAATAATTCCACAAACTTCAATGGCATTATTCTAGTTTTACATCAGCATAATTGAAAGCAGATTTCAACCACAGGTTGATGCCCCTTTGACAATTTGGCCCTCAAATCCAGTTGTTACTTTATGGTCTCAGGGAATAGTTATAAGAAAAGGAAGTGTTGCCTAGTGTTTAGAGCACACAGCTGGAAGCAAGGGCTATAACCCGAGTGCCTTGGTGATACTGGGCAAATCACTTAACCACTCTGTCTCAGTTTCCCCATCAGTAAAATGACAATACATTTTCTGTACCTTGGAACGCTGTTGAGAAGGTTAATTAGTAAGTGTGTTTTACAGCACTTTGAAAAATTAAAAGCTTTATTTATGTATATGCTGAAATGAGTATTAAGATACTGTGCATTTATTTTTTATAGAACTGTTATCCAACATTTGATGACACCTTTAACAGATGGTGTATGATAGACAGACTGGGTGGGGTACTTCCTGGCTCACTTTCTCAATAAAGGAGTAGTAAGAAACAAGTAGATCATTTATTGAAAAGGATAACAAAACAACAAAAACCTTTTCACACGACATTTATACTATCTGACACGAAAGCTATGTCCTCAAGACACAACATTTGACCTGCCAGTGGACCATCACAAGTGCTCAGATACTACAGCAATGAACAGACATAAAAATAGCTAGTGCTGTATACAGTTGAATGGTTGTGGTCAGATACACCAGGAGTAGGCACGACACCCATGTCTCCTCACGCAAGTGCGAAAGCTGTAGAGCAGGGGTGTCCAAGCTTTTTGCAAAGAGGGCCAGATTTGGTGAGGTGAAAATGTGTGGGGGCCAACCTTCAGCCTGACATTCTTTGAACCATTAACATTAAATGCAAATGAACTATTTTATGAAATTTTTATTGCAAATGGCATACTTTTCATTTCTTCACACAGAACACAAATAAATCTAAACAAGTTTTTACCAAAATCACTCTGCCTTTCATATTTGAAGACCACATAAAAAAAAGAAAAAGTCTGTCTGGAAAAAAAACTTTCGGGAAGATTAAACATATCTAGGTTCATTTGAAACGTTACATATTATTCACTATTAAATGCTCACTGTAAACTTCTAAATTCAAAACATGTAAACAGGAAAATAATACTAACAGTTATCTTATTCAGAAGTACAAAACATTGAAGGCCATATGAATCCGTGTATCACTCGTTCTTTCGTTTTTCAGTTGACCATCAAAAATCAAAAAACGAAAATATGTTATTTGATTTTGAATCAGATATCAAAAACGAAAAAGGCCGTGTTTTTCATTATTTCAATTTTAGACTCGGATCAAAAATATGAAATGGAAAAATGGGCTGCCGGACCGAATTTGATTTTAATATTTAATTTATCGGGTTTACGAGACCCGGTTTGATTGTCAATTGAAAAACAAAAGAACAAATGATACACGGATTGAAAAGACTCAGTGCATATTCAAAACTGTGGTTTTGATCATCACAAAAAAAATCAATTCACTGAGATTTTAGAATTTATTCACCTCAGAAGACTAAACAAATAACTTGCTTGCACTAATGTGAAGGGTGATACTGAGATCTCGACTGCAGTAAATAGGCCAGGTCTGGCTCAAAAACAGTGGTTTTGATGCGCAAGATGTCACGCAGGTGAGAGTCACTTAGTCTCGTCCTCACGCGGTTCTTGTTAATGTTCATAACCGAGAATGTCTTCTCGCACAAGTATGTCAAGCCAAACAAGCTCAGCATTTTCTTAGCAAATGTTCGAATCTCTTGGAACCTGCCTTTATCCAGCTGGTGGTAAAAGTTGACAAGAGGGAGCTGTTGGTGCCGACTGTGACATTCGGCGTCACACTGCAGCTCAATGAGCTCCAGCTGCAGGTGGTCTGGAGCGTCATCAGGATCCACGGAGAAAGGAAGGAAAAAAGCGTGATCTCCTTTTCAATAGTTGCAAAATCCCAAAAGCGCTGTTGAAACTCCTCAGCCAGAGATGAGATGTCTGCTGCATACCTCCTCATTTGCACACTGATATTGTTCTGTGGAAAACTGGTCATTATTTCCTGCAGCGATGGGAAATGTGTGGTATTGGGCTGCGTTTGTGACAGGTGCCTTTGGAAAAGTAGCAGCTTGGTCCCAAAGGCTTTGATGTGTGAATACAGTTGGCTTACCACTGCATTTTGCCCCTGAAGGCTCGTGTTCAGCGCGTTCAGATGTCGTGTTACGTCAACTAAAAATCCAAAATCAGCCAGCCAAACAGGATCAGATAGTTCTGGCACCGGTTGTCCCTTTTTTGCCAAGAATTGTCCGATTTCCTCCCTAAGAGAGTAGAAGCGCTGCAGTGCAGACCCCCGACTGAGCCATCTTACGTCGTTGTGATACACAACATCTCCGTATTCAGCCTGGATGTCGAGTAGAAACTGTTGAAACTGGCGGTGGCACAGGGCTTTGGAGCAAATATAATTAATAGCCTTTATCACCGGTTTCATAACATGATCATATTTCAGATGTTTGACACAGAGAACTTGTTGGTGAATAATACAGTGGAGTTTTATAGCTTTGCCTCCTTCTTCGCTGACTTTGTTACAGACTAGGGTTGATAATCCACTTCGCTCGCCAGCCATGGCAGGTGCGCCATCCGTAATAATCCCAGTGACTTTATTCCACGGTAGTTTCATGTCATCTACGGCGGAACAAACAGAAACAAATAAATCTGTTCCTCTTGTTTGGTCCTTAAGGCTCTGGAGGTCAAGTAGCTCTTCACTCATGTTCATTTTATTGTCCACTCCTCACAAAAAAATCAGTAACTGAGCGGTGTCAGATGCATCCGTGCTTTCATCGCAGGCTAACGAAAAAAAGTCAAACTCCACTCCTTTTGCCTCTAACTGTCTCTTAATATCAGATGAAACGTTTTCAATTCTCCGTACCACAGTGTTATGAACCAGGCAAACATTGGCAAACTCTTGCTTCTTCTCAGGACAAATTTTCTCCACCATTTTCATCACGCAGTCTTTAATAAATTCACCCTCAGTAAAAGGTTTGCAGTGCTTGGCAATCAGCGTTGCCACCTCATAGCTCGCCTTTGTGGCATTTTCATTTGACTCACGGGCTCTTGTGAAAAAGCACTGCAGTGCCATTAAAACAGCTTCCAGTTGCTTCAATTTTTCACCGCGTTTGTTCCCAGTTAGCTTGTCGTAGTTAGCATGTTTCGTCTGGTAGTGCCTCTTGACATTGAATTCTTTGAAAACAGCCACAGCCTCTTGGCAAATTAGGCAGGCACAGTTGTTTCGTATTTCAGTGAAAAAATACTCCAATTTCCACTTGTCCTGGAAGCGGCGGCCTTCACTGTCAACTTTCCTTTTTTTAGTTACTGTCGCCATTTTAGAAATGGGCTGGAAAGGATCACACAAGAGTCACGCGGCGAGAGTGCGGCCACAGGTCTACGGCCATCTTCTGGTGAAATATAAAATAGCTTTTTTGTACGCGTGTATTTTATACTGTGGTCAACAGTGCTGGAGGGTCGCATATTATTGATTTTATGACAGAGGCTGCGGGCCGGTGGAAATTTGAACACGGGCCGCAATTGGCCCCCGGGCCAGACTTTGGACATGCCTGCTGTAGAGCAAAACACCATAACCTTTGCCGAGCT
Organism: Mesoclemmys tuberculata; assembly: GCA_007922155.1. Taxonomy (NCBI): domain Eukaryota; kingdom Metazoa; phylum Chordata; order Testudines; family Chelidae; genus Mesoclemmys; species Mesoclemmys tuberculata. The sequence continues at coordinate 68,303,570 of ML675610.1, forward strand.
CAGGTGCTTGCCAGAGACACGGTAGCTGGTCTGAGTCACAAGACATTGCGTCTGTGAAACCTGCCTGGTTTTCATCGAAAGTTTTGATGGAAGTGACAGTCTCATGAAATATTTCAATTTCCTCAAATCATCATCATTTTCCAATGGAAAACTGTTCTGTTGGAAAATTTTTAACCAGCTGTACTTCATATTATATAGCACTTTACACTGACTTCATTTGCAGCTGTGAGCGCTCAGCTGTTCAGCAAGTCAGACCCCAAGTGTCTCAAGAAAATGAGGAACATGATTATTGGCCCTCTGGGAAATGTTTGGTTTAAGTGACTTTCCGAAACTCTCACAGGATCTCTAGGGCTGAGGTAGGGACAGCATCCAATTCCCCAGAGCAGCATTCAACTTACCTGTGAAACTACCTTTTCCCTTCCTGCAAACCCCGGGCTGCACCATTCCTTCCTATAGAATAACTCTCTGTGGGTGGAGCTTGCCATTGCTGCTGCTGGGGGCGGGGGCAACCCTGTGGAGTAGCCCCCATCCTCTCCTGCTGCTGACCATCCACTAGCCTGACTGTCTCCCTTCACCTGTACTTGGATTTCTGCAGCAGAGACGCTTTGTCACAAGAGCCTGCGGGAGCACGTGCTCCCTTGTACACTTCCCTCTCACTCAGTTTGCATTGGGCTGGGGGACCTCCTCCTCCTCCTGCTTGTCCACTCCCCCCTCCTTTTGACTGGTTCTCCTTCCCATTGCAAGTCCCTGCTCCACCCCATCTGACATGGTCCCCCTCTCCTTGGCTGCCCTCCCCAGTTTGTTACCTGCCTCTTCTGACCTGCCCAGAGCCCACCCCCTCCCTTTGCTGTCTGATGCCCTCACCCCCTGGCACTCCTTCCAGGCCCAGCCCAGGTCTCCCCCCTTTGTTGTTTAGAATCATAAAATCACAGAATCCTAGAGTTGGCAGGGACCTCAGGAGGTCATCTAGTCCAACCCCCTGCTCAGAGCAGGACTATCCTCAGCTAAATCATCCCAGCCAGGGTTTTGTCAAGCCGCACCTTAAAAACCTCTAAAGATGGAGTTTCTGCTACCAACCTAAGTAACCCATTCCAGTGCTTCACCACCCTCCTAGTGAAAAGCTTTTTCCTAATGTCCAACCTAGACCTCCCCCACTGCAACTTGAGACCGTCGCTCCTTGTTCTGTCATCTGCCACCACTGAAAACAGCCTAGCTCCATCCTCCCTGGAACCCTCCTTCAGGTAGTTAAAGGCTGCTATCAAATCCCCCCTCATTCTTCTCCTCTGCAGACTAAACAAACCTAGTTCCCTCAGCCTCTCCTCATAAGTCTTGTGCTCCAGCCCCCTAATCATTTTTGTTGCCCTCCGCTGGACTCTCTTCAACTTCTCCACATCCTTTTTGTAGTGGGGGGCCCAAAACTGGACACAATACTCCAAATGCAGCCTCACCAATGCTGAATAGAGGGGAATAATCACTTCCCGTGATCTGCTGGCAATGCTCCTACTAATGCAGCCCAATATGCCATTAGCCTCCTCGGCAACCAGGGCACACTGCTGACTCATATCCAGCTTCTTATCCACTGTAACCCCCAGATCCTTTTCTGCAGAACTGCTGCCTAGCTCCTCGGTCCCCAGTGTGTAGCTGTGCATGGGATTCTTCCATCCTAAGTGCAGGACTCTGCACTTGTCCTTGTTGAACCTCATCAGATTTCTTTTGGCCCAATCCTCCAATTTGTTTAGGTCCTTCTGTATCCTATCCCTCCCTTCCAGGGTATCTACCACTCCCCCTAGCTTAGTGTCATCTGCAAACTTGCTGAAGGTGCAATCTACCCCCTCTTCCAGATCATTAATGAAGATGTTGAACAAAACCAGCGGAGGACTGACCCCTTGGGCACTCCACCTGTGACGGGCTGCCAGCTAGACATGGAGCTGTTAATCATTACTCATTGAGTAGTTTGTTTGTTCCCTGTCTAGGTCCCTTCCCCATACTGTTTATTCCCTGCCTCTACTGCCCCACTCACCCCGTGTGCCTGCACCCTCCCAGAAGCTGTGATCCCCCCCACTCCATTTTGTTTCCATCCCCCCCCCGCACCCTCTCACACCTACATTTGCCCCTCACTTGTAGAGCAGCTGGAGGAGCCAATATCCCCCAAGCTGCCTCCTATGACCCCCATCTTCTTTGTTTGCTTAATCCTCCCCTGCCCCTTTTTCTGATTGCTCCTCCCTGCCACAGATAGCCCTAGTGGGGAGGAGGAGTCAGCCTCCCTTTTCCCTAACCCTATCTTTCCCATTATTATGTCTATTCTCCCCTCCCGTGGCTGTTCCCATCACCTGCCCATAATGGCAGACCCTGACTTGACCCCACACAAGACTTCTGCTCCATTGGTTTCATCTGGGAGTGGAAGACGGGAGATCAAGGGAAGGGACCCTGGCACCAACAGCGCCCCCAGTGGGTGGCAGGAGGCAAAGGCAGGGACTCTGCTGCCAAAACTCCTACCGCCATCATGGGAATCCCTCAGTTGGCAAAAAGGACATGAGCCACACCCAGAAGGCTCCTTCCACAGTGGCAGCTATTACTAGCATGGCCCAGCCATTGGCCATGGCTCCCTCTGCCCTCCCTTCCACCAGTTCCAGGAATGCTAGCTCCTCCATCCCCAAAGCATAAGCCCAGATGGCTGCAACCCCATCTGTCATCCCCTGACATCTGCCACGGCACTCCGCCCCCTTCCCCAATTGGGAATTGGATCAATCTAGAGGACAGGGTGTGTGACAAGTTGTGGAGGTGGACAGTGCTCCTTTTTGGGGGAGGGTGCTGATGATCAACCAGCTAGCCCTGTCTGTGTGCAGGCACCAGTTAAACACGCTGAACCAATCCCCGGGACCTTTGCTAGCCTCCAGCAGAATATCCTTGAGTTCTTCTGGCCAGGGTTGCACTGGATCTCTGCAGATGTCCTGAGACTCCTCCTGGGGGAGGGGGAACAGGGCCTGGTTTGTATCCAGAGCCAGGTCCCCACCGTCAGGCCCTGCAGAGACTCCTTTACAGTTCAGATAGTCTGTTATGGAGCACGTGGGTGCTCCAATACAACCAGTAGCTCTTCTCTCTACCCAAGAGGTCTCCCCCTGAGACCACTCTGAGCTTCCGTTCTTTTTCCAGACCTCCTCAGAAACTGCAGAAGCTGGTTTCAGTGCCCAGGTCTGTAGCAGCCGCTAAGGGGGAAGCCCTCCTACACAGAACCCTCCTACACAGCCCACACCTTTGCGTGCACGGTGGCAGAGTGCCTCTTGGTGCACCAGAGGATGGTCCAGGCTGACTGCAATAACTGGAGATCTCCTGGTCAGACTGATTAGGTGGACCATGGAGCACCCAGCCTGCTCATGGGGCTGCCCACCCTTCCTGTTCCCTGTCATGCATTCCAGGAGGTTAGGGCACCCGTGCCTCCTGCTTCTTTCACTTTTCTTGAACAGGCCTCACGGAAGGATGCTCCCTGCCTACTCCGAACCCCTTTCCTCATCATCAGGCCCCTTCCCCACAAGCCCCCCTATCCCACCTGACATGCTACGTGAGCCAACTGCATGACATGCAGCCAGTCCATCGCCGCTGCATGCCCAGAGAACATCCGTACGTGCTCATTCTTCATACCATCCTCTGGCTTGTTCTCATGTCCCATCCCAACACCCAGTGGCAGGACCTGTTGCCATCTGCGAAGCAAGAGGAACCCCAGTGGGCCAGTCTGTACTCCACTCTGGTTCCATGGACCAGCAGGAATATTAGTTGATGGTTCCTCCATGCAGCCACGAACACAGGCGTGTACCTGGTATGGTTCATGAACTCCACCAACACCTGTCCCTTCTGCAGTGAGAGGAAAACCCTGCTGCACTTGCATAGATGTGTACCAGGTGGCAGCTGCTCGTCTAATTCCTCCAGAACCTCTAAAGGAGGTTCTGGCTGCATGTCTCCCGGCATCTCCTAATCTAAGCACATCCCATCACTGGCCCCACAAAGCCACAGGATCTCCTCCTGGCACTGGCCCAGATGGCCATCCATCACTCCAAGAGGAGGAAGCTGGATGGGAAATGAGTAGTTCGTGGCTGTGGGACCAGTTTCTGGTTCCTTATCCAATCATGCCTCCAGGCAGTGTCCACTGACTCCCTGGATGCCTTTGATGAGAAGCAGGCACTGTTCAGGGTTTTCTGCTTAGTGTCTCCTTCTGGCTCCTTCATTTTTAACCTTTGACCTCACTCCCATTCCTGTTTTCTCCTTCATTGTCCCATATACTTAATTGTGGCCTGAGCTTAGTGGTTCCTCCCCCTTAGCTGAGGGCAGGATGTGGGGAGGAAGGAGGGAGCGGAATACTTTAGTCTTGTGGAGGCCTAAGTGTGCCTGTCCCACTTGTGCAAATAGCACACGCCTTCCAACTTCTGCAACCAATGAGGCAGGGGTCCAACAGACAGTTTCCATCACTACATAACCCTAATTCATGCCCAAACCAAGTTCATTCTGTTCCCTGAATGAGATAAAATGGCATGTGATCGTGTAATTGAAGACTGTCACAATACAGATGCACAAGGGGACTGAAGCAACATTGAAGAGACAGCTCAGTCTGAAAAGAGTGTGTCGTTCCAGTTGGGCAGAAAGCACTGGGCTCCTCTGTAACCTCTGGCAAATTTTAAAGCTAGCATCCCCTAGCATAAATCCCTGAGGAGGTGATGGCAAGACTGCCTGTCCTCCTCTGGGAGTGAATCCCCTTTAGAGTGCAGTAGACCCCACAGCTCAGGGAAGTGCAATTTGCAACTTCCGACAATGCTCAGGCTCCTTATGTCTATCCCTTGGGACCTGCTGCTATTTCTGCAGAGTGCAGTGTCTCTAGGGTGTAGCTTAAATATTCCACCCAAAAAGATGAGAACTGTCCATTATTATGAGCAAACCCTCTACAAAATTAAACAGAAAGGGAGAAATTTTGTGCCCCATTTTGTTACATTTATGTCCACTCACCAATTCCTTCACATTGCCAGAGTGGTGTGTAAAGGCCTCAATGGAAATGAGAATCAGCCCTATAACATATATCTTTCCAAATATGGGCTAGGGAAATTGCTGTTAATTGTGACAATGTAGTTGCAAGCTTTATCAAACTGAAATCTATTTCGCACTGGTTACCCAGGCTAGCAATTACTCAGCAAATAGACAACAGCTCTTGAAAACAACTTCAAGAGCAGTTATGAACATGCGGATGCTGAAGCAATACAAACTAGGAGTCTAATCAGTTAGTGTTGTGCAGCATAAGTGCTAAGGATTATCGTAATTATTAATGCATCTTCACTATGTAGTGTAATTTAGAGCTTTTCCAAAGCCTATTCTAGTCGGTGCACAGATTTGCTTAGATTTCAGTGGGTTGGATCAGGCCTTTTTCTACTAAATTTAAGCAGCTAGTCAGAAAGGCATTATGGAGGGCAAAACTGGTTTGGATAAAGTGAGAATCTTTTTAATCTTTCATCTGAAAGGAATCTGAATGAAAGCAAACATCATTTGAGGCTTTGAAATGTATCAACGAGGCCTTTGCACTTCTAGTTTCTAGCTGGTTAAAAATTGGATGTGTTAAATTAATGAAATTACATTCTTCTCTCCCACCCAGTAACAATTTTGGGAGTGGGGTCAAACCATGCCTTACCCTGCCTCTACCACTTAGCTAGCCTGATTCCAGAGGCCTGCCTACAGACTCTGCGTTCTTCCTTTCTTGCATACAGAACCCCAATATCCACCAACCTGAGGTTTTTTCCTGAATTAGGGAAGTCAAGTTGGTCTTTGCCCTTCCTTGTCTGTCATCTGAAGAGCATAATGTAACTATTGAAAATGTATTCTAAGGGCCAGATTTCAACATGAGTAAGGATATCAAAGAACACCTTACTCTTTGTCAGTGGGACCACTCATGGAATAAGAAGCTATTCCTCTTATGTAAGGATGTCATGGTGCTAGAGTAATTATTTGGGAAACAGAGCTCTATGACTGATGGCAAATCTTCAGAACTATCTTAGGTTTCTTTATAGCATCCATCACCATAGTATTTAAGAGCTGCCCACGTAAATGGACAAAGTTCAGCCAAGAGTTCGGTTCTTCAGTCTTCTAGGAACTACTATAAGAGTTTTGGATTGTTTGAGGATTTGGGTAGGAGTCCTTTTTTAAGTTGTTTTGTCGATGGTGGATTTTTTGTTTTGCCTTTTACACTTGCGTTATTGTGCAAAGGCTCTCAACCTAATCAAACTACACTAAATTGGTCCTCCACTCTCTAAAATTGGTGAGATATTTAATCAGTGTAGTTTCCTCTGGCAGGTCATTCCACAAATCAATCTCTCCAGTGAAGAATACCTTATCTTTTGCTCTCATGTGCTTCATTATCAGCTTTGTTAGCAGCTTTGTCCCACAGGCGCACAGCTGTCTTGGCAACATGAGGTGAAACCATGGTGGCATGGAGGCTGATGGGAGTTTTTCCATTGACTTCAGCAGAGCCAAGATTTAACTCCCGATATCTGATGTAGCTGGGTTCTGATCTACTGATGACTTTGAAAACCAGCACCAAGGCTTTGAATTTGCATCTGAAGCAAATGGAAAGCCAGTGGATAGAGAGGAGCACAGGTGTGATGTTGTCCTAGAAATCTCACTTTAGGAGATGGCCACTGCTTTCTGCACAACCTAGAGTCTTAGTGCTGCTTCTATCTTGCAGCTCACCATTCCATCCAATAAGACTACCAGAGCATCAAGGGAGTTAACTTAGTTAGCAACCTATTTCCCAAACATCATCTTTATAGTTCTACACACAATTGGCAGACTCTGTGCTTGAACTAGGTGAGTGATGCATTTGGTCCATCTGTGGGTTGTTTGCTTGTTTGTTCTCTGTGTCTGGGCTGCATAACTCAGGGGCCCGAGACCCAGGAAGTACCTGAGACAGCTCTGTTTGTTGGTGTCTTGTTAAGGGCCAGGTGGTACTGACTCTTGGAACTTTGATCAGCCCTGCTGTTAAAGTCTGAGTGGTTAATTGCTCACTGGTGGTGAGGGGTAGAGCTGAGCTGAGCTAAGTAAAATGACTTGCTATAAAAACAAATTATTTGCTAGACGAACTCAAAAACTGCAAACAAAGGCAGCTAAGAGGAGAGTTTCAGAGGGAGTTTAGAGAAAGTGTGTGAAATGCTTTCCTTCTAGCTTACGCTCTAAGTGCAATTCTACAATGGCTGGTGATGAAATAGTGGGGGTGACCTGCAATGGATGTGCCACGTTTTCTTTCCTGTCTGAAGCCAGAAAGGACTTCCTGTGCACGAACTGCAAGTTAATGGCTATGCTGGAAGAAAAGGTTCTTGGACTGGAGGGGCAAGCAAAGATGCTACAGAGAATCAGAGAAGCTGAGGAGTTCCTAAACAGCCAGATTTGGAAAGCATCAGTATCTTGGATTCAAGGAAGAAAAGAGCTGGTCACCAAGGAATCAGAGAGAGGAAGTGAGAGGCTTGGCAGCTTGTAACCACCAGAGGCAAGAGGGAATTCTACATGGCTGGAGACCGACAAGGATGGGCACACCAAGGAAAAGAGGACCAGGAATTCCACAAACCTAGAATTTTCCAATCAATAGCAAGTCCTCAGTGTGAAAACTGCGAAATCTCACTCAAGATCTAGCTGAACCAAGGGAAAAGAGAGATGAATGGGACAGATACATGTATAGCAGCTCAGCCCAACCTGTAGGAAAATCAGGCTTGTCCAGAAAGTGTTCTCTGACCATCCAAGGAATACAGAGAATCCTGGCTGAGGACTGAATACACAGAAGCACCGAAAGAAAATGCTGCAATGGACGGACAGACAGGCTGGTGTGCTGTCTTTCCAGAGTCAAGACACAAGAGACCACTCCAAAATTGGATAGCTTCTGAAGTCAAAGAGGGAAGATCCATTAATATTGGTTCAGATCAGCACTAATGGCACAGTGTTGCAGAATATTTCACAAATACAGATTAATTCAGGGAACTCAGAAGCGATCTGAAGAAGAAGAATATACCAGTGATCTTCTCAGAGATCCTTCCTGTCCTGCAAGTGAAGGAGGTCAGAAGGTAGAGAATTCTGGAAGTGAATCACTGGTTAGGTAAGTGATATAGGTGGAAGGGGGTTGGTTTCATGTAACTTTGGTCTGCTTCTATGGGTAGAGAGGGCTGTGTAGTTTGGATTACCTCTACCTCAGCAGAAGGGAACCAATCTCCCCAGGGATAATTTAATGCTCTCCTGGCTACTCTAATCAGCCTAATAACAAAAAGGGAGGTTAAAAAGAGAGACGATATGAAGACTCATTTATCACAGAATCAAGATGTGGAGAACATAATTAATCAAAGAAGCAAAGGACATGCAGAGCAGACATTCTTTAATTGCCTCTTTGTTGCTTGGTCAACAAACAAAAGGAATTGGAATTGTTCATTTATGAGCATACATTTGATCTAGTTGGTATTCCTGAAACCTGGTGAGATTATTCCCATGATTGGAATGTTAAAATCAATGGTTATAACCTATTTACAAAGGACTGTTAGTGAAAAAGGGGAACAGGTGTGGCACTCTGTCAAAAATGGCATTACCTGTTTCAAAGTCACTGATAACTTGGAAGAAAATGATCTTGAATGCTTATGGAGGTGATGCCCTAACAGAGAAAGCACAAGATAGGGTATTAGTTGATGTCTGCTACAGACCACCAAATTATACTAGGGAATAGGATGACCAGTTCCTTAAGCACCTACTAAAAATGTGTAGGAAAAAAAGCTGTGTGATCAGGGGAGACTTCAGTCTGAGTGACACATGCTGGAGGTCTCATGCTGCCAGAACTAAATCATCCTTAGAATTTCTAAACATTGTAGATGGCAATTTCTTAACTAAAAAAGTGTTGCATCTAAAATGGGGCAATCCTATATTACACCTTGTCTTGACAAATAACGAGGAACTCAGCACAGAACTAAAAATTAATGGCACACACACAGACAGCACTTTAAAAAGATCCAATTTTATGAAGTTGAAAACAGTTATGTGCCAGATTATCTGGGAGGAAGAATTTAATGAGAAAAAGTATGAATGTGAATGATAAATGGGAATTGTTTCAGAACACTTCACGCGATGCCCCCCCAAAAAGTCACGATCACACAATTGAGAAAGAAGGCTGTATTGGTCAAAAAAACAACATGGTTTGGAGGGGAAGGGAAGGGACCTATAAAAATAAAATACAATAAATGGAAAAAAGGAGGTGTCAACAATAATGAATATAAATAAAAATCTAGGAATTGTAGAAAATTGATAAGGGAACCATGGGGACACAAGACAAAATCTGTAGCCAGCAGCATTAAGGACAATAAGGAATTTTAAAGTAGATTAGGAACAAAAAGAATCCTAAGTATGGTATTGACCATTATTAGATGAAAATGGAAGAATTCTCAATAATAATGCAGAAAAGGCAGAAGTGTTCAACAAATATTTCTGTTCCATATTTGGGAAAAAAAGATGATTTAGGTATACCATATTATGATAATACTTTTGCATTCCACTAGTACTCAGAAGGATATTAAAAAGAAACAACTAAAGTTCCACATTTTAAAATCAGCAGTCCAGGTAACTTGAATGCAAGAGTTTTAAAAGAGATGGACGAGGAGCTCACTGAACCATTAATGTTGATTTTCAATAAGTCTTGGAACACTGGCAAAGTTCAAGAAGAAAGCTAATGCTGTGCCAATATTTTAAAAGGGTAAGCAGGATGACTCAGTGTAAGGGGGACACTCACCTCTTGAGCACCTCTTTGCAACTGGGTGAGCATTGCATTCCGCTCTCGGCATTCCTGTAGGCTATCAACAGGTTGTTGACAGTTCTTCAGTGGCTTGGCCCTCTGGTCAACTCAGAAAGACTAAGGGCATGTCTATACTGATGGTGGCAAAGTTGCTGCCGTTAGATTGACCTATCTGGATCAATTGAGCAGTCAGTGAAGACCCGCTCAATCGACCTAGAAGTCGACGCTGGTAAACCACCCCCTTAAGTGGCATAGCGCTGAGTCAACGGGATTGTGGTTCCTGTCGGCACAGTGCGGTGCAGACACCATGCAGAAGGGAAGCGCAGCAGTCAACAGGGTTATGCAAGCTACTCTGTGTAGCTTGCATAACTTCTTTTGACTGCCGCTGAATTGCCAGGTAAGTGTAGAGCAGGGCTAAGTGATCCTCTTCTGTGGTATTAAAGAGTCTAACCAATAAGCAGGTTATTTCTTCTCACTAAGGTCTTCAGCTTTGGCTCTGGTCCCTTTAAATTCAACCCTTTGTTCTCACTCCCAAATAAGTCTTATTCCCTTCTTGGGTTTTATGCCACTTTACCTTTGGAGGTGGGGGAAACCAGGTCTTCCCACTATTCCAGGTTCAAACCAGACACCCTATACACCACTGCCATGTCCTGCTTACCTCAGTCCTTCACTACTATTTTCCTGGACTCTTCCTAATGGGACCTTTTAAGTCCAACTCAGAGCCAACATCTGTGCAATCCCAGCTGTGTCAATTCAACCAGCCATAAACTCTGTCTGATTGTCAGGCTCCTTCAGCTAGAGAGGTGCACCCTCTCGGGTTCCAGCCAAGAACTACACTGTAAGGCCCCTGCAGCTCCATTCATAGAGCCAGCCAGGCCATGATTGGCTGTTGTTAGTCCTTCTAGCCTTGGAGGACCAATTCTTAGTGGTTTTCAAAATGGTGCTCCAGAAACTCTTTTCTAGGCAAGCTTGGAGGACCCACCTTGCTGCTCTTTTCCTGGTGGCTCACAACTTCTTGGGGTGGGGTGTAGTAGGACTGTTGGTCCCTAGCAGGGAGCTGCAATGGCTGAATACATCCGGTTACACATGGGTAATTATAGCCCTATCAGTCTGACATAAATCCTGGGCCAAATACTGGAGCAGTTAAAATGAGACTCAATTAATAAAGCATTAAAGGAGAATAATATAATTAATGCCAATCAATATAGGCTTCTGAAGGATAGATTGTATCAAACTAATTTGATACCTTTTTTGTGATATTACAAGTTTCTCTGACAAAGGTAATAGTGCTGAAATAATATATACTTAGATTTCTGGAGGGCATATGACTTGGTACCACAGAATATTTTGATATAAAATTAACATAACATAACATTGATATAAAATTAACATAACACATATTTAACGGATTAAATTTAACCTGATAGGTCTCAAAATGTAAATGGGGAATCATCATTAAACAGGTGTGTTGTAGTGGGGTCATGCAGGGATGGTTTCACGGCTGTATGCCGTTTTACTTTTTTATCAATGACCTAGAAGAAAATATAAATGTATCACTCATAATGTTTACAGAAGACACAAAAATTGGGGGAGTGGAAAATAATTAAGACGATAGGTACTGATACAGAACAATCTGGATTGCATGGTAAGCTGGGTGCAAGCAAACAATATGCATTTTAATAGGGCTAAATGTACATGTATTCATCTAGGAACAAAGAATGTAGGCCATTCTTATAGAATGGGGAACACTATACTGGGAAGCAGTGACTCTGGAAAGATTTTGGGTTTGTGATGGATAATCAGCTGAACACAAGCTCCCAGTATAACCTTGTGGACAAAAGGGCTACTGCAGTCCTTAAATGCACAAACAGGGGAATCCTGAGCAGGAGTAGAGAGATTATATCACCTCTGTATTTGGCAATGGTGTGACTACTGCTGGAATAATGTGTCCGGTACTGGTGTCCTCAATTCAAGAAGGATGTTGATAAACCGGAGAGGGTTCAGAGAAGAGCCAGGAGAATGATTAAAGTATTAGAAAACATACTTTATAGTGATAGACTGAAGGATCTCAATCTTAACAAAGAGAACGTTAAGGGGTGACTTGATTACAGTCTATAATACCCACTTGGGGAAGAAATATTTAATAATGGGCTCCTCAAGCTAGCGGAGAAAAGTATAACATGATCCAATGGCTGGAAACTGAAGCTAGACAAATTCAGACAGGAGATAAGGAATACATTTTTAACAGTGAGGGTAATTAACACTGGAGCAATTTACCAGGGCGCAACCATAATTACACTAAGGACAGGGCCCACGTTGAATGTTCCAGTGAGAGCCCCGGTGCCGAGGCAGTTGCTGCAGTCTCTGAGGGTTCTGCTTTCACCTCTCTTCCCTCTCCATATGCAGTTTACAGGAAACGGCATGCAGGGCCGTGGGACTGGAAGCATAGTAATATTACCATTGTCAGAGCGCTAGCGCTTCCCTCCCCCCAGTTCTGCCACCACTGGAAACAGCCCAGGAACTCCCGAGCAGCTCAGGGCAGGGGGAGCTGGCCTGGACCTCGCTCAGCCTCCCCTAGCTCCAGGAATGACAGCTTTGAGGCTACCCCTCCCCTGGGGAAGGCTGAACAGGGGCCAGGCCGGCTTGCCCCTCATAGCTAAGGGAGCTCCCGGGGAGAGGAAGCCCTAGTGTCATAGTTCCAGGACTCGGGTGGCTCAGACCGTGGCTGTCTGAGTGAGGTGGGGACTGGCAGGATCTGCAGTGGCTGCAGCTGAACTTGGGACCCTGGAGGAGACGCCCGACCCTCTAACCCAGTGGCCAGACCCACTCCTTGCGCACTGCCAGGCTCAGATGTGCTGAGAGGTCGCCACTTGCAGATGCTGCCTCTGCCGTCTATGGCTGTGGGGGAGAAGGGGCTCAGCTTTGGCCTTCTGTGTACTCCTCCTCCCCCTCTTGTGCATCCCTGCCGTTTGCCAAGGGTTGTGATGGATTCTGCATCATTGCAACCTTTTAACTCAAGTTGGGATTTTTTTTGTAAAAGATCTGCTCTGGTAATTATTTATAAGAAGTTCTGTGGCCTGTGTTATAGGAGGTCAGGGTAGATGACCATAATAGGTCCCTTCTGGCATTGGAATGTATGACTCTATGAATCAAGGCAATGATCTGACCTGGATTCGTTTTGGGAGAGTTCATCTGGTCTTCAGGACTATCCCACTGATTCTGGTACAGCAGCAATTAAAGTAAAGGGAGCTAAGCAACAGACTGGGTCAGTCTACATCAGTGAGATCTGTGAATTTACCAAAATGTTTAACAGAAACAAAAGCACCGCATTATAAATATACCTTATACGTGCCCAGTAAAATCTACAGAGGATTAGTAGTGATCTAGGGCCAAATCCTTAGCCCAGCTCCCAGAGTAGCTGGAATGCATCCTGGGAGCTGCACAGGGGAAATAAAGGGAAGAAATTTATCCACTCAGGCCTGCAAAATGACTGTAGAGCTGCTCCTAGGAGGCTACTTCAGCACAGTGGTTGAAGTGGCTCAGGGCTTCCCTTCCCAGTTACACACAGGGGGAGAAAGAAGAGCAGAAGGCTCAGTGGAGCAGCCTCCACCCTCCACTAGACTGTCCTGGCTCTGACTGCATCCATGCAGGAGCCCTCCTGGAGCTGGGATCCAAGGTGGGAAGGGAATGCAAGCCTTCTGCATGGCCCCATGCTCAGTTTTGCCTTTGTGCAGTGAAACTGGAATAGTTCCTTGCCAGGGGGTCCTGCACAGCTGCAGAAAGGGGGCTGGATTTGCCCCTTCATAAATAAGCAGGTCTTAAAACCGACCTCTCCACACACACGCAAACCCCTTTATTATTTGACCAGTCAGCCTAATCCAAATCATAGTTAATGAATGAAAATTCAGTAACCTCATAAACATCCTCCAGACAGGTCATTTTACCTGGAGGGTCACCCTCAGAATTAGGGCGATCCCGAAACAATTGTATCTTTAGTGTAGCCCTTTAAGGCAAAAGCCTGATTTTCAGTTTCTCCATTCTTGTGCAGTGCAATGGCGTGGGGCAAAGGGGCCACCTTTGAGCACCCTACATTTTTGGGTCCATGAAGAGGTTTGCCCATCTCCAGGTTTAAGTTAATGCAGCCTCCACGGTCTGCTTCCCTTTGGCAGTGAGAAGCAAAGAACAGCGATAATAAAGTGCACTGTGGCCACACATCTATAGAGCCCTGCAAATCTGTGGATATCCGCGGACCGGTTTTGTGGATTGCGGATGGATGCGGATCCAAATTTTGTAAACGTGCAGGGCTCTGCACATCTATTGCACCTGCTATAAAGGGAGCCAGAAATCGGGCTGGTGCAGACCCTGTTACATTAGCTCTACACTATCCAGAGAAGCCCTATGCACAATAGGTAGAATCAGGGGGGCTTTTCTGTCCTTTTTAATGCTATTTCCATTGCCAGAGCAGTTTAAAAGGGCATTAGTGTAACAGACTATCAGACCCAAGTTTCTCAAGAGAGTGTCACTTTTTTAAATGCAAATTAATTTTAAAAAAGCACTAACTGGCTGCTTGTTTCAATTTGACTCCACGGCAAGACTCGCTAAAGTAAGTGGGAGTTTAGCTATTGACTGCAATAGAGCCAGGATTTCACACATGCTGAAGGGGTTTAGATAAAGTCAAAGCATGAAGATCAATAACACTCCTAAAATAATATTTCTGCACAAGAGCAGCACTGAAGTATTCACCCAAGGATTTGTATGTATTCTGTAGAATGAATGCCACCCTTGGAGCTATTTCCAAAGTGTTGCCAGCTCTTGCAATTCTACCATGAGTCTTTCAATATTTGGCATTTTCTAAAGGCCCAAGTACAGAAGACAGATAAATATATGACAATCTAGCTCTCATGGTTGCAGAGAAAAGCTTGAACACATGCAAGGAGTGCACCCTGAAGGCTCAGAAACCAAATGGCAAAGTGGGGAAAAAGTATCTTTTAAATAAAAATCTCATGATTTTAAGCCAATCTTATGATTCTTGAATGCTTGGAGTTGGCAATATTGACACTCCCTTCTCTTTACCTTCAGGCTCACCATGAAAAGCCAGTCTGGCAACTGACAGTACTGACAGTTGATTCAATTTTTGTATGTGAAAGTGAGAGCAGCCAAGGAGAGAGGAAACACTTGAGGCCATAAACAGCCATCCTGTTTTAGACAAAACTCCCTTAAGATTTCTGCATGTGAAACAATGTAGCATGTGGCCCTTTAAGAACAGTGGCTAAAAATAACTGACTTTTGGTTTGATCCTGCAAGGTGTTGAGCACACCAGACTCCATCCAGCTAAATATGTGCTTAACTTTAAGCCTATGAGTATTCCTAGTGACTTCACTGAAAACAATAGAATTAGGCATGTGTTAAAGTTAAGCACATACTTCAGTGTTTTTGTGGAGGGAGGCCTGAGTGCTCAGTGCTTTGCTGGATCGAACCCTTACTGCATTTGCTTTTTGTTTATTTTTTGAAAAGTATCCCTGGGTTGAAACCTTGGCCCCACTGAAATCATTATCAAAACTCCTATTCATGTCAGTAGGGTCCGGATTCTACCTCTAGCCATTAAGTATGGTTTTCTATATTAAAAATCCAACCAAACACATAACAAAGGAAACTTGCTCACTAGGTGGCAGATGTAAGTTTTAACAACTCTTCTAGAAACCAAATTTGCTATGCATTTATTATTTTTATTATTTATGTCTTGTTTATAAAGACACAGACCTGATCCGGAGAGATGCCAATGGCCTGCAGCACAGTGGGCGCTGAGGGCATTTAACATTATGCTGGAAATACTTGGCATCTCCCAGGCCCAGGCCCAAAGCTTCCAACAACCAGGGTCTGCTCCAAACTCATTGAAGTCACGAGAGCTTTTCTGCTGATTTCACAGGACATTGGGTATCACCCCAAATGAGGGAGTTGAGTCTAGACCCAGGTGAAATTTCTCATCCAAAACTTATTTTCACTAAAATGCAGATTCGGGTTGACCAAAACATTTCGCATATTTGTGGCCATTTCTGTTAATTGTTTTGGTTAAATATATATATATATACCGTATATATTTTGTGGAAATGCCAGCTTAGATTGACAAAATAGACAGGAATGAGGTGGTCCCCTTATATGCAATAGTGAGGGCACTCACCTTCACATTTGAATCCTCCACTTAGGGAGCAAGGACTTACACTGAGAACTTCTATATACCAGGTAACCAGAAAGCTATTGGGTAATTCTAGCATAGGTCAAGCTCTCGCCTTCTCCTGTTGGAGCTGTTTTACTTCATATAAATAATTCACTATCCATTGGAGCAGGGACTGGAATCTGGGCATCCCACCTCCCAAGGGGGAAGGGATTTTGTCTCCTAAGTACCCAAGTCTCTTTTGAAAATGAATTTTAAGAGCCTAAGTCACTTAGGCACTTCTGAAAACTTTACTCTCCTGTTTTCCCTGTATCGTTTGTGCACTTGCCACTCTTGGGCAGAAAACATTTTAGAAGCTCTCTTTCCTTTTACTGCTTAGAAATATTGTCAGGCTCACCATTTCTCTTGCAAGATTCACATTCTTATTGTGAAACAAATCAGCTGGTACATGCAGCTATCTGACATCAGTCAGATTTACTGGAGATGAAGAAAGATTTTTTCTTTACTTAAAAAAAAAAGAAAAAACGAGGGGTATATCAAAGCCAGCTTACAGTATGAGGAAACAGCTAACTAACTAACCAACCGTTGTTTGGTCATTTCCTGAGCCTACATAAAAAATATTCTGACACCCTGTCTGTCATTTATGCGCTTTTCATGCTACACAGTACACTGGAGCAGGTAAGGACAACTCTTCAGTTCTTTTTCATGGGTTTTTTTAGTAGTTTTTCAGTAGCTGAAATAAAGATTGGTTCATCCATCTTCCCTTCCCCTCCTTACTCTTTATTCAGGGAAAAAGCCCAAAATGTTAATTGCAAAGCAGTGAGCTATATATCTCTGCATCACTGATGACTGGGCAATTTAAAAAGATTATTTTATAGATTAAAGTGACCATATATTATAAAAAGGTAACTTTGCAATCAGTCTAAATTATTACATCAGGTACCGTGGTAGGACAGACAGCTTACCTCAGTTTAAGAAGTTCAAATCGTCTATTAGAATAAAGGGGTATCAGGTGTAGATTTTGCTTTCAGTAAGAACAGTAAAAGATGTAGATAACTTCAAGTAAAAGAGGAAGAGAATCAGCTTGTAGATTTTGATAGTAACCCAAATGAATAAACATAGTACCAAATTTCTTTGTAGATATATATCTTTAACCTTTGCAGAGTTGCGATTTATAGTCATTCTGAAATTGCTCCAGCAAAACATGTGCAGTGAAGTTTAAAGCATGCAAACATGCACATGCACACATTAAGAAGCACAAATAGTCAGTAAGATCATAAAAAAGATATAATTCCACAAGGACATTTGGTGTAGCATAAAAGCAGAACTCTGACTGATTAACAACCAACGGAAGTCTTCTTGTAGCACAGTGCCCTTTTGCATGTTGCATCTGTTGCCTTTCATAATGCAGGGGCAGAAAGACTATTTCTATGTGAAAGACGTTCCATATTTCAAAAAAGTCAGTTGTAGGGCAGTTATAATAATAACATGATGTCACCAGCCCATCACTATTCAGTGATTCCTGGAAATGTTCAGATATGTCAGTGATTTTTTTAAAAAGACCTTCTCTTTCAGTTTGTGACTGACTGTGGCTGCCTTTTCAAACGAGCACCCTCTGGATTTTAAAAATGGAAAAAATACCTACATAGATTCTAAATAAAATTTTCAAAAGCCCCGATGTGACTTAGGAGCGTAACTGCCATCAACTTTCAATGGAGTTCCTAAGCCACCTCTGTCTTAGGTATTTATACAACCCCCATTACTGTAGAATCTGAGCACCTCGCAATCATTCATGTATTTACCTCACAACATCCCAGGGAGGAAGGGAAGTGTTATTATCCTCATCCAACAGAGGGGGGACAGAGGCACAGAGGGTATGTATACACTGTATCTGGAAGTGAACCGCCCAGTCCACATAGACAGACTTATGTTAGTGGGACTCATGCTAGTACACTAAAAATAGTTATGTGGATATTGCAACACCAGTGGAGGCTCAGGTTAGCCACCCAAGCTCCCCCTGGGACTGAGTTTGGGTGGTTAGCCTAAGCCTCTACCATTGCCACAACATCCACACTGTTATTTTTAGGGCGCTAGTGCAAGCCCTGGCCACAAATCTATCTACCTGCTCCGGGAAGTTCACGCTCAGCTGCTGTGTAGACATACCCAGAGAGGCTAAGTTACTTGCTCATGGTCAGACAGGAAGTTGATGGGGAGCATGGAACTGAACCCACGTCACCAGCTAGCACCCTAAGCTCTGCACCTTTCTACATCCTTTTTCAGGATACCTTCAGGTATTTTTGAACATTTTACTTAGTATCATCTACACCTGCAATTAACAGTGCAGGAAATTTTGCTTTCACCAAAGATTGTAAATGCAAAAATGAGACGCCAAGTTGAAGCTCTTTAAAAATTTAGCTTAGTATATTCTTGGCCAGGATGAGTATTTTTGTTTGTAGGACAGACAGAATGGAAGGAGTATGACAGAGGAGAAAGGGATAGGTTAACAGTAGTGATAAAAATGGAAATATTTACTAGAAAAATTGCCAGTGTGGTAAATGTGGTCTTCCCCGACCAACAAACCATGTGTGGGCAGGAGGGTGGGGAGCCATACAATCACAGAACCATAAGGTTAGAAGGGATTGCAAGGGTCATCTAGTCTAACCATCTGCCAAGATGCAGGATTTGTTGTGTTTAAACCAGCCAAGACAGATGGCTATCCAGCCTCTTTCTGAAAACCTCTAGTGAAGGAGCTTCCACGACTTCCCTAGGCAGTTTGTTCCATTGTCCCAGGGTTCCTACAGTTAGAAAGTTTTTCCTGAGATTTAATCTAAAGCTGCAGTGCTGTAGTTTGAACCCCTTGCCTCTTGTGCTGCCCTCTGTGGCAAGAGAGAACAATTTTTATCCATCTTTTTTAGGCAGCCTTTTAAATATTTGAAGTCATGGCCCCCCTTAATCTCCTTTTCTGCAAACTAAACATACCCAGCCATCAGGCCTCCTTTAAGAAACTCTGTTGTCAGGATGATAAAGCAGGCCTCCCATGATCTCTCACTGGAGAGTTCTTCTATTGGAACATGGGGACCCGGGCTCCTATGGCCTCTCTCTGAGGATTAGCACCCCGGTAGCAGGGGAAAAGATCTGTTAAAATTGCATAGTGGAGTTTCCTAGCTATTTTCTCTCGGTAATTCCATGTCATTTGCTTTGCTTATAAATAAAAGGATGGTTTTAAACTGAAGTTTATAGAAGGAGGCCATCGGCAGTTTTCTAGTACTACAGCATTAAGATTCAATTTCTTAGCTTTGAGATTTGTTGCCATATTTTGCATCTTCTGTTCATTTGCCTTTGTCCAAAAATGTTTCATTCTATTTAAGTACAGTTTTAAAATGCTATTCTGCTCTGAGAAGCGACTTTGTAAAAATGCCATTGTGGGGTTCCATTATGGTGTCTCAAGGAGTTTCAGATCAGATGTGCTTGATTTACAAGTGAAAAGAAGTTTATTTGCTTGTTTTTACTGTCAGTCCTGAAAACTGTCTGGAAAGTCAGACTGGTTTTCTTTGGGTCATGTACTACATAAGGGAAGCTTGGTAGTAACTCCATAATTAGGACTATGTTCTAAAATTGGACATAAAATGAGCAATACCCTCCAGTTTTTCTCTAAAAGTTAGTGCCACTTGGGAGAAATTTCTCATAGGGTTAGATTTGGTGCCCTTTGAATTTTCTGTGTAGTTTTTGTCTGGTTTCTCATAAATTTTTACTGGAAAGCTTTGGAGGGCGCTGGCTGAAAAGCCTACTTTTCATTGTAGATGAGTATTTCTTTAAAAAAATCATCTGCCTCCTCAAAATTTGGCTATGAGGTGGAGCCTGAGTAGTTCTGGTACAACAGTTCATTAAAAAAATGTTGGGTCAGCCATCATTTATGTTATAACTGAACGTTTATATCCTGTGACTGATGAGGGTAGAGTGCCCAGAAGCCTGATAAATGGGGGCGAGGCACACAAACCCTTTGCTTTAAAAGATACATTGTCTATCAGCTTTTATCCTGCGACAGCAATGGGTAACACGTTCCACTGGTGAGGGACTTGTACCACCACAGGTCCCCTCATCAGAGCCCTCAATTAAGCATTAAAATAATTAGAAAATTCATGCAAAAAAATCTTCATTGTGAAGCATTTAGAATTATTACATGCACAAACCCACAAAAGCAGGCAAGTGAAAGGTTAAGCCACCTAGCAATACGTACCCTGTATGCCTCTGTCACAGATCTGATCAGGTACCCTCTCAAGGCCAACCACCAGATTGCTATGAAGGACTCAGGAACAACCCTAGGACCCCGGGTTGTTTTAAGCCTCTAGAGCCAGAATGGAGCCCAGCCACTACCTCAATTTTGGAGTCCCAAGGTGCACCCTCAGAGTGCAGACCCAGTGTCTAACATTCCCTTCTGAGAGTTGGAATCTGCTGCCCAGCTGCCTACACCCTGGGTACATTGCTGACTCCCCCATACTTAAAAACATCCTCTCCCAGAGCTCCACCCCCAGGTATGAGTCTTCGCATTTACAGTTCCCTCTCTCGGGAGGCACCTGGCAGTTGTGAGGAATATAACTACACAAACATTTGCCCAGAGTTTAACACGTTATTGCTTTTTTACTTAACAAATAAAGCACAAGGGAGTAATATCATTTAGTAATAATTTCTAATGCCCCTCATTAGTTCCCCATTCCTTTGGGAGTCCTGAGGGAGCCATCTGGGCTCAGGAAGGTAGGCAAGCAGGGTTTTCCCTGTCTCATAAGGCTATACAGCTCCCATCTACCTGAGCTGCTGAAAAATGGCCAAAGATCCCAAATACAGCCACTGACCTCTCTCCGGACAAAGCAGTTCTCCTGGGAAGGCACTATTTTATTGCCTAGAGACATTTCAGAGATCAAGCATTTTCAGTCAACTAGCCTTTATTGTTATTCTTTTGCTGCCAGCCTTTGGAATTTCTGTCCAAGACGGAGGCAAAAGAGACAACCGAGAAGGCAAAAGGCTGCACCTTCAAAACGTAGTTTGCAGTTTGGTTACGATACATAAAGGGTTCACAATCTCACACAAAATTCATATGTTGTACAGACAGATTCCCCAAATGTTTCTGAGTTGAGGGTATGAGACACACTTTACCCTTGCCACAACTACTATGCACTGCAGACCACACACCACAACCTTACATCTGCCCTCCTTGGGATACCAGCCTTCCATCACCCTCTTCAATGCTCCTCCTGCACACAACCCTTGACTAAACACTTCCAACACAACCAGCTACTACAATGAAAATCCATAGCTATCAGAACTGGGGGGAAATAATCTGGAAAAGGGGCATGTGTGAAAGGACAAGAGAGGGAGGTCTTTTAAAAATATGGCCTCAGTTTTGGGTGCTGAATAGGGATTTTTGGAAAAATGGCCTTTCAATGCTTAAGAGCTTGTTTAGCACCATTTTAAAACTATGACTGTGTTATCTGTGCTTGTGTGAGTTTAGAAATATCTTGAGATTTTATCATTTTGAAATATGTTTCTCCATCCTAAACCATTCTTAAAGTTGGTTTTGTTTTTTTTATTTTGGCTCTTCTTTGCAGCTCACACATATACAGAAAGTAAAATCTGTTACAGTGTGGAAGCATCAGGATTGATCAGATGAAAAATGCCCTAGGGATCTGCCTGTAAGTCTGACCAATGTTTTGCACTCGTACAGTTGCGTTTTAAGATGAAAAGTGTTGCATTTTGTAGCAGTCTGTTGTTACCTATAGCGGGCAGACCCAGTGACAGACAGAGTGAAAGAATGTTCAAGAGCACCAGATAGGTATATGGGGATGACATTAAGAAAGGGCTCATTTAGGCTGCATGTTAGAAATAATTTCTAAATAATCAGTTCAATAAAACTGAGGAATAATCTCCCAGAGACAAAGGAAGAAACTCCATTCTTTGAAAGTGAACATTTAGCACTCAGCTGAACACAATACTGTTCTCCCCGAGTCTACAGTACTCAAACGAATCTGCACTAATCCTTGCCAAGAGATGCAGAAAAACCTGCCAATTCTCATTCTCATAATTGCAGACTTCAATAGTAGTGGCACCTATAGTTAAGGTTGCCTATCATTTTCCATTATAAGACGCAGTACTCAGTTGTTTATAACTGTGCCAGACACCAACCATTCAGACTGAAATCTTCCATGCCAGGTGTCTGCCTTTTGGTGAATATTTTTGGGGGAATTTCAGCTGAAATGTTTCAGCCATATTGTAGAACGAGGTTAAGGAAAAATACATAGTTTTGCATGTTAGAAAATGTTTATAGCTGTTTTGCTGAGATACTCTATCACTTCTCTTCTTTGGAGCAGGGGCATGACATTTCCCAAGAGGTTCACCATAGCATCACCTTTTGCCAGTCCCATGAAAATCTGTCCAAGTCTGGCCAAGTTATGTGCCTCCAAAATCACATTTCACAGTAGCTCAGTAGAAGTTTAGCAGATAAATTCTCCAAAGATTTGGTCAACATTGAGCATGCTCCAATCCAGGCCTCAGGGGACCACTGTGGCACTAGGCACAGACACATTTAGGGAGGGCACTAGGAAGTCTAAGACATAGTTTGTTGGTGTGGTTGGGTCTGCATATTGCAGTGCAGATGTTGAAGCCCAAGGTAGTGGCCCAGGTTCAAAAATTCTCAGCCTATGGGAAGCAATCAGTGTAGACACTCAAGCCCTGTGTTCTCTAACCAGGGTTCATTGACTTGAGTTCCACTAATCCTGGTCTTATGTTGCAGTGTAGCCATACCCTGACGGCTGGGAGATTCTCTCTCCTGTGATCTCAGGGTATGTCTACTCTGCAGTAAAACACCTGCATTAGCTGACTCGGGTTCCTGGGGCTCAGGCTGCAGGGCTATAAAATTACAGTGTAGATATTCAGGCTCATGCTGGAGCCCAGACTCTGGAACCCATGGGTCAGCTGAAATGGGCCAGCCATGGGTATTTTACTTCAATGTAGACTTACCGTCAGTGTACCCACTGCTGGTGCTCAGGCAGTGAGGAGATGAAAGAAGAAGCTGGAATGCAGAGGGATGGTGAGCACGGGAGAGGAAAGAGAGAGAGAGAGAGAGAGAAACTGCAGAATGGGGCAGAGACAGGCTATGGGGGGATAGGGACTGAGAGGGGGAAAAACAGGTTGTGGGGGAGATAATGTCAGAGGGGAGACAAAGAAAGGCTGAGGGGCTGGGGAAAGGAAGAGACAGGTTGCAGGCAGAGAGGAATACAGACATAGGCTGTGTAGGGGGAGATAAGCGGCAGATAGGAGAACTGGCTGATGAGGGCTTTGGGTGGAGGAGGCATAGACAGGCTTTAGGGGTACATGCTACAGATGTAGGGCAGATGGAGTGGAGATGAAAAGAAGGGTCTGTACCCACTAGAGTACATCCTTTCCAGAACCTGGTCTAGAACCCAGGATTCTGAAGACTTACCATTCCTTTGCTGTCTGAAAAATAGCTGTGCCTGCAACTGGCAAACAGGTGCCGACTCCCCTACTAATAGCCAGTTCACATAGAGGACAACAGCCTGCTACAGCTATCAGTTACTCCTTTAGCTCATGTGGAGTAGGTGCTCCACTAAGGATCTAAGGCACGCAGTGTTGCTGGTGTCCCATGAGGGCGGAGGGGTCAGCATGAAAACGTGATAGACATTCTGTTTGTTCAGTTTGTTTTTAAGAAAACTAGGAAATTATACACAAATAAACTCTGTTAAAAGAAAGTAAAGATTCCCCATATAGCCAGCTCCGTGGGCTGCCCTCCTGGAGGGTGGGCGGGGAGGTGAGCTGCCATGTAGCTGGGCAGCTGTTCCATGACAAATTCCAAGATTTTTTTCCATTCGACTATGGAACAATATTTTTTCCCCAAACCCTGGATTCTTTTATGGAATGGAAAAGTCCTGTTCCTTCTCAGCACTAATAAAAAGAAATACTGAATATGGACAGAACTCAGGTTTCAAGGGTCTTCCGGAAAATTTCCAAATTCACAGCACAGCCCTAATTTATTCCCTAATACCATCCTTAAATATGCATTAAATGAGGCAGCAGAAAAAGACAGTGTGGAAGTGTGGAAAAATAGTGTGTGATCATAATAGTATGTGATCATAATTTGTCTCCCTTGTGTATGTGCGTTAGAGCTTTTCTGGGCAACCCTAAACCTGGCATTTCCTAACTTCTGAGCGCTTGACTCTGCAAACGCAGTTTGCATTAAGCATTAAGACAAGTGGCTAGGCAGTATCTGTGTAGCAAAAGTGACCTTGAACATAGAATTATAGAATCGTAAACTGGAAGGGACCTCAAGAGGTCATCTAATCTAGTCCCCTGTACTTCTGGCAGGGCTAAGTATTATCTAGCCCATCCCTGACAGGCGTTTGTCTAACCTGCTCTTAAAAATCTCCAATGATGAAGATTCCACAACCTCCCTAGGCAATTTATTCCAGTGCTTAATTTGACTTAGTATGGCAAACACATGCACCTGATTCAACTGAAGTGAATGGGACTCTTTCCACTGACTTTAATGGGAGCTGTATTCATCTCCAAGATGGTAGAATGAGTCTGTGGTAACCTGATTAATTATTGATAGGCAACACAGACACCAACCCTCATCTGCCAATCTAGGAGCCAAAAGGAAAGCCAAAAAAGCTCTAGCGCATGTCCACAATTCCCCACCACAGTGATACCTTACAGAGGCCTGGGGATCTGCTTACAGATGTGCACAGAGGGCAATAATGGCGAGTGACAGCAGACAACTGGAAAGAGTATTGCTGTTTTCCAGGTTGATGGTAAAGTACTCGGGAAGCCACGGCACAGCTCACACAGCAAGACACTCTAACACTAAGCACAGGGTGTAAGGGAATGGTTAGTAGTGGAGGAAAGAAACTGTGAGGTTTCCAAAAATCACTGAGAACATTTCACACAGTCTGCGTGGTCAGTAATGTTACAATACTTAATTATGTCTATCTAGGCTCTTTAGTGCCCACCAGTGTATCTCAATGAGGCCTTTTACCAACACAGAAGGAAAGGAAATAACCTACATTTTTAGAAGCAACCTCCTAAAAGTCACGTCAGTGTTGATGACCACAAATGAGTAGTTGGTATAATTTTACAGTCCGTAGAAACACCCAGATCCTCAAAATCCTTTTGCAGATCGTGCACTTTTCGAGCAGACAAAAGCGGATGGGTGGTACAACAAAGCAAAATTCCCATTGAGTTCAATGGGAGCAAGATCAGGGCCATTAAGTGAACTAAACTGTGCTTTATATATATACACATTAGACAGAAAACAAAACACAACCTTGATGCGGTAAAATCGTTAACTGAATACATAGCTAGTGTTAAGCAAAAGAGCTGAAACCCATTTCCTCTTTTACTTCCACTTAAAGACCTGACTTCTGGCTCATGTGTTTTGCCTCCAGAAGCTAATTGTATCACCTAACACCTTGAGCAGGATAAGGCAGGAACTCCCTGCTCCACAGTGGCCTGTAGGGATCTCATCAGCTTTTGCATTAGAAGCACAGAACCCCAAACTCAGGTTTGGGACGTAAAAAAGCCTGGCAAATTCCCATTTGAAATGGGTCACCTTTCAGGGCGCAGTGTGCATCCCGTGAGAGATTCAGGATCTCAAACTGCGTATTTTTTAAAAGCATCTTCACTTCATTAAATTAAGTCAAATGTATCCTGTGGACACTAGAACATTTTCTAGAGAACAAGGAATAGCCAGTGCGATTGTATTGTACTATATTGGCCCAATACCTGCTTTCATTACCCACATGTTTATTTCTATCAGTGTCAGGGGGATTACTTGTGTGAGTAAAGGTGGGATCCATAAAGGTACTTAGGAGCCTAAGCCCTGTTTTTAGGCACATCTGTGATCCAAAAACTCCCATTTGGCTGCCGCCTAACCCTGCAGGCACCTAAATCTACTTAAGCACTTAAGTTTTTGCAGTAAAAGTTCCCTAGGCACCTATGTTTCTGTCTCTGGGCAGGTGCACTGCTGATTCACTCTAAATATCCAGGCATCTATTCCCACCTAAGCCCCAGGCCAAGGTACAAACCTGGGGGAAGATAGGTGCTCCTCTGCCTAAATCATCTGTGGAGGCCAATCCTGTAGGTTTGTTCAGAGACCACTTAAACCCCCTTATAATCATTAGCCCTGTGGTTAGGGTGATCATCGGGATGTGAGAGATCCCCACTTCAAGTACCCCCTGCAGTTGATGAAGAGAAAGGAATTGAACTGGGATTTGCTGCTTCTCAAGTGAGTACCCTAACAACGGGGCTACAGAATCGTTCGACCTCTTTCACTGGCCCAATGAATATTATGTAAGTAAAGCGGAACAACTTTAATGGTGAGACTGAAGGAGACGCACATCAGAATCAATATTCCATATCCCTCTGGCCTACGCTCAAGAGTGCTACCAGTGTGGCACCTGCCTGCCATTGCCAACCATTATATCTATGGATTGCATTAACAGGAAGGCTAGACACCATGTAGAGCTTTCCTCCCCCTACAACCAAATTAGTTTGCTACCAGTATTTTGTCAGTTTCAACTTTGCCTTGTAAATCTGAAAGAATTCATAAATAAATGTGACATTTTCTCATGTAGAATAGGCCAGAAATGTACAAGCTAGACAAGTGCTAGAAACAGAGCTCAGGGGTCTACAGCAAGGAAGTTTTTGCAACCAGCGCTGGGCCTGATTATGCAACGTGTTGCACCCTCACTTCCTGTTAACTGTGATGGGAGCTAGCCATGCTCACTACTTGGGTCCATTCACAGAATGGAGCTTCCCAGTGCAAGGAATGTCCTCTGTCAAACTGCATCTGACTCAGCATTTGCAGATGGGTTTTATATTGTGGCATCCAACACTCTCTCATTAATTCAGACTATTTTGCAGCCTTTGCACCGAGGCTGCAAAGACTTCCAGGCCCACATTTCTGCAATTCTGTGACCTGGTGAACTTGTTGGCAGTCAACAAACTGGCTTTCAGTGAAATGCTCAGATGGGGCGGAAGGGGGTGGGAAGAAAAAGCAGCTTTGCTACATGGTTGGTTAACTGCCCTTTGCTGATATCATTGTTTATTTAAAAAATGACAGTAAATTAGTCAAACTCCTCTGATGATAAAGTCACAGCTTTAGCTCTTCTGGACCCAGTAGGACCCAAATTGCAAAACTGTACCTCCGGGAAAGGTCATCTCCATGAATGTTCTCCTGTGGAGATTCCTCTAGCCTGGACCTACCCTATGCAAAATAGATCATATGGCTCACCCCCAAACCTCAGAATAATACCCCAAAATAATTCTATATGGCCAGGGTGGTTATAATGAGCAATAGCCTTTCCCCTCTAAGTCCAGTCCAGATTGCCAGAGAAGAAATGTTGTCACCTGACCATGTTTGATGGTTTACGTGAAGCATCATAAAAACTAGCATCTCAATAAGCATTTTTAATTTCAGCCTTAGTAGTGAGGGTAAGTATTCTATGACTGCCCTTTACTCCTTGGTCTTTACAGGATATCTACACTGCAGTTAGACAGCCGTGGCAGGCCCCTGACAGCTGACTCTGGCTCATGGGATCAGGCAGCAGGGCTGTTTAATTGCAGGATAGACATCCAGGATAGGGCAGGAGCCTGAGCTCTGGGACGCTCCCACCACACAGGGTCCTAGAGTGTTGGCTCTAGCCCAAGCCTGGGTCTCTACACTGCAGTTAAACATCCCTGCAGACCGAGCTCCATGAGCCCAAATCAGCTGGCACAGGCCTGCCACCGGTGTCTAATTGCAGTGTAGACATACCCTTAGACTGTGTTGATCCACAGCTCCCTGTATTTTAGTCCAGCAACCCTGTCATCATATCCACTCCACTTTTACCTTTCTCTGAGATGAAGACAAAGAGCAAAACATTCTCTGAAATAGACTCAATCTGTTCTTTCTATGTGATTATTGCCCCTGACTGGTTAAGAACAGCCCACATGCTATTATTTTAGTTACCCTTCTCACCCACCCCAATCCACTGGTCTGTCTCACCCACCTGCTCTGTCTTGTCTTTTAGATTATAAGTGCTTCAGAGTTGAGCCTCTCATTTACTATATGTTTGTGCAGCACCTAGCATGAAGGAGCCCTCACCTGGTTGGCCACTAGGCACCACTGCAATATAAATGTTAAGTAATAAACGTAAAGCATAAGTGACAGATTAATAAAATCTAACAACAGATTTCAGCGACAATAGAGAAACCGACAGCAAATAAAAACTGTATAACTACCCAACTACCTTGGCTAATTAGTTGTGTAATAACAAAAATCTTGATTATAGGAACGAAATATTAGGTAAGAAATTAGAATCTTGCATTTAAGGGCACAAATCTGTTTCATCAAAGTCAGTGGCAAAGGTTCCACTGAGTCCAAGGGGAAAATATTGAGCCCGCGTCACCCTCTCTCACTCTGTACCATCACCATGATGTCCTAGGGCTGTCTACTTTGCAATCAGACATATGATTGCAGCTTGGCTAGGCATACCACTGCTAACGTTAATGTCGCTAGCACGTAGCTAAGAATAGCAGAGCAGATGCAGCAGCACAGACTTCAGAGGGAGCTGGAGAAACCCATTTGGAACCCTGACTGCAAACTCGCATTGTTAGCTCACATTGGAGTCCCCCCCTTCCGTGTCTTCATGGCAATTTTTAGTGAGCTAGCTAGATTAAAGCTAGTGCAGGAATTCCTACCCGAATGGCAATCGTACCTCTTAGTGAAATGTAAATGTATCCTTAGTGTTGTGCTGCTGTATGACATCTTCCTCCGTGAATGCATTTCCTCTCATTTTAGCTAAACCGCTTACCATTAACTCTCCTTTTGAAGTGGTCAGAATGCAAAGCTATAATGTAGCACAGGAGACATAGGGACTTTTGATAAAAAAGACATTTTCCCTTGATAATGCAAGTTACCATTCTCGTTTAATATTAATTGCAATAGCCCCCAGAGGCCTTCACCAGGTCAAGGCTCCATTGTGCTAGGTGTTGCACAAACACATAATAAATGACAGTCCCTGTCTCAAAGAGCTCCCAGTCTAAGTATTTTTCTTTTACCTTGTCTCTAACAAACACAAAGAATGAGGATTGACTTTGACCACTGTCTGTCCCCTTCTACACCATGATCCTGCAAAAACTTAGGCACGCGCTTAGGTTATGTACATAAATAACTCAGTGGAATTGAACATGTGTGTAAGTTAAGTAAGTTCCTTCTGTTGTCCATTTGCCCTGTTTTTCTCTATTGTCCTTAGAGACTTGTCTAACCGAGGCAAATGTCCTACAGCTTTCCCATTGCTGCTGACACTGGTACGGTTGCATTGTAATTAGCCACTTTGGTAGCTACAGACAAGGTACAAATGAACAATGTGGTGATTAGCTTTCCTCTGAAAAAGTCTAATACCCTTAACATAGTGTTAAAACCAACTTCTCTATATTAAGGCTCCCGATATTACTAACACCACAAGTGTCGAACCACTATCACCACCGGTGAGAATTTACTAGGCAATCTCCATAGCAGAGAGAAGGCCACGTATCGTATAGTTTTGCTGAAGAGACTTCTTCATAATAGCAACATGCAAAGACACCTTTAAAAGCACTTCACATTTGTCTCTTGGACAATGCCAGTCTGTCTTAGATGGCTAGTGCTTAGGTCAGTTATGCAGCATCATAAAATCCTAACTGGTTCCTTATTATATCTAATATCAAAATGCACACATGCAAATAAAAATATGAATAATTTTCATAACCAGTATTGAAAGACCATACAAACTGAACTATCCCTTTGCTACTAAAAATGGTCCCTTCAGTTATGGGCAAAGGGGTAGGAGGGAAGGCTGGCACCTGTTCTTCTGATAAATAAGAGGGCTTCAGGGTCCAAAGTGGCCATCATACCTTTCACTAGTTTTTACAAAACCAACTTACTCTTTTGTGTGCTTTCCCCTGTTGTTTGTGGCCTTTGTTTAAATGACACTGACCCCTCCTCTGACTTGCCTATTATTTCAACCACTGCTTCCTTATTTCTCATCCCTTCCATTTAAATCGTTGGTGTCCTGTTCACAGGCTCTAGGATTAGGACTTTGACTCTCACTTTGCTTTCCTGGCTTTGGTCTATGAATAGATTATTTGTACGTCTCCACAATTAACGGGTGCATGGGGACAGTGCTACTTTTTTTCAGCAGGTTTAATGGCAGACAGGAAGCAGGGGTGTGAAGACTTGATAAAAATGGTTTGGTGGGAAAAGGAGTTTTGTCTAGCTTTTATCCAGAAGTCACCTTACAGTCTCCTGCAGGAGGTGACCTTTTGCTGATCTTTCCTATTTTAATATTGGACATTAATGCTGTGAGAGGAAGTATTACAGATTTATCACCACATGCCTTTAACGGTGACTTGGTTCTCCACTTATTCCTTGTGCAGCTACATGCAGTTTTGTTCCTATTGTGAATTTGTAGTGTGAGTAATGACAGGAAGTTGCAAGAGACCGCTGAAATGTTATGTTGGGGCTGGTGCATGTGCACAGCTATTGCTCTATGTGCCTTCTGTACATCTAATTCTGTTTAGCAGATGATGGCCGGGGCTCATAGTTGTTTTACTGATCCATCCTACAGTATGATTCTATGAGCCTGATTTTCATTTTTACCTCGGCCCCTTTATGCTCATCCAGAAGCATAAATAGGCCCTAAAAGAATAAAAAGAGCCCCCTGGGAATACTCCCAGTGCAGGTTGTCTCCCTAGCTTGTGGAAGGACTTTATACTTGCCCTGCTCCCAGCCCCTGGCCTAGGGAATATGTCAGGGCAGGGAGAGGGCAGGCAGTGCTTCATTTGTAATGAAAAAGCTGCTGGGGCTCAAGCAATTAGGTGCCAGGGCTCAAGTAATGTTTTTTTTAACATTTATAACTGATGCAGCAATCCTAGAGGCCCCAGGGTTATGAACTGCCAAACCAGAGGTGCCTAGGCTCAGCCCTGGCACAAATTAAGCACTGGGGCAAATCAGGCAGGGACATAAGTGCAATACACTGTACTACCGTTATTCTCCACTCCCCATCAGGCTGCTCTAAATTACATGAGAGGCTGGGCAAGCCCCTACAGGCCTAAAAATATGAGAAGTGCAAATCAGCTTCTCCACCTCCCATCCTCCCTCCAAAGCTTAGGGTCAGGAGAACGGAGACCTCTGATTCGCAGTAAAGAGCACTATCCTGCTCCTCTGGGACTTTTCGCATGATGGGCAACACCCTGTGCAGTCTTGCAGAGAAATTGAGGAATCAGGCAGCGTTCCTCCCCAGTCCACCTCCTCCATGTACCTGTCAGGCCAGCTATACACCCGTGAGCGCTTGGCAGCTGATGCTGGAGGCACCGTTGCCTGGAAGGATTGGTCAGCTGTTTTCAGGTGATATACACCTGTCAGTGAACTTTAATTCAAAGGGAGACGCGACTGAGACAAAGCAGGTACAGAGAAGGCCAGTCAGTTTAACAGACTAAGTTACAATAAATAAAAGTGGGCAAACAACCCATGAAGGGGTCAGGGTGTGAAACAGGAGACTGCTCAACAAGTGCCACTCTGACTGCACGTGCTGCAAAGAAAATACAAAGTGTTTCCTCAGCACAAAGGAGGGAGTCCTAAAGGTACAGTGCCCTTGCAAAGACAGGCTCATTGGCTCCTTTTGTGTCTCCAAGATCCAGCTGCCGAGAAGGGCCTTTATGTGTAGATCTACCTTGCCCCATGGGGAAGGGTGAGGCACAGCTGCCTCCAGGGTCCCAGCCTCACCTTCCTGGGACCCTTGAGGTTCACTCAGGCATTGTGGGTGGGGCAGTCCATGGAAGGGGGGAACAACCACACAGAGCTGCCCAGGAAAAGGTAATATGGTCCCAGTCTTTTCTACTGCTGCACTCCACATAACGTTGCCTCTGCTTTAAGGGGTTCTGGGGAAGCCCTGATAGCACAGTTCCAATGAAGCCATGCTGTCAGGAAAGAGGAGATTCCTGGGCCCCAGAGCCAGTGCAGAGGCACTGGGCTCCATCTAACGGCCTTGGCCTCTTGTACATCCCCAGGGTCCTTTGTGCTTGGAGGCAAACCTGACAGCTGATTCCTTGGATGTTCCCTCATAGAAATGTTTGGAGTGGAACTCTATGAACTCCTGGTGGAGTTTTCCCTCTCTTCAATCCTGTACGCAAGGTTTTACCATGACTTGTAGACTTTAAGGCCAGAAGAGACTATTGTGGTTATCGAGTCTGACCTCCTGCAAATCACAGGCCACAGAAACTCACCCACCCACTCCATAACCCCTGGCTGAGATACTGAAGTCCTTAAATCTTGAGAGATGGTAATCAAGCCTATAACTATTATTTATTATTGCAGATATGTGTAGATGTAATAGCTGCTATCTTGGGTGACATCAAGGACAGAACTGGAGACCTCCAGAAGAAAAAGTGTAAGTCTTGGCAGCTTGAGATAAAGATTCAACAACTGTAGGTGGGAGTTGTGACAGACTCGTACACAGAGGGGAGAAAGACAACACTGGGTTACAGAAGTATTCCAAAATTTGTCTTCAAGGGGGCTTTCTATAGGAAGGTACTTTCTAACCAAATTAACAGTCTTGAAAAATGTTAGTGGCTTTCTGTGCTGCTTGTGTGATTCAGCTACCCCTGCCCACAATCACTTTATACACCCAAGTTTCCAAAGAACCTCTTTCAAATAACCTCACATCACACAAGTTCAACTGAAAAGAGCAGGTTTTGGTTATGTGGCTTTTTGAAATTGCTGCGATGAGTTGTAAATTAATCTAGTAAATCAAAAATCCCCACCCAGTGTACAATGAGAACAGAAACTGCTTTATGTTGCTTTATGTTGTGTAATATTAAGCACTTGATACAAGCCTACAGAAATGCAGCCAGAAAATCTCACTGTATCCTGAAGTTTCTTGACCACAAACAAAGCTGGGAGGAAAATATTTTGGGAAATGTTTGCAAAGATTCCCACTTTTTTTTCTCTCAGGAAGTGATTTCTTACAATCCAGGCAATTGAGAACCCCTTTCCAATGCACATGGAGAGTGAGATTTTCTAAAATGACTTGAGATCTTGGGTACCTCTGTTTTTGGATTGTCAACTTGAGCTGCCTTAAAGAGGCCTAATTTTCAGAAAATACCTGAAAAGCAGCCCCTTTAATGTGTCTCAAGTAGGGCATCCAGAAAACATGGCACCCAAAATCACTAGTCATGTTGGAAAACCTTGCCCCTAACTTTTGAATTATTTCCTTGGCCTTGTTTCATCCTGGTTGTCTCATGAAGTTACTAAATGTATTTCACGGGCCTGCAGAAGATATGTTGCAAGGGAGTACCTTTAGATTCTGTCCTCCAAAACCATCACATGTGCTTAGTTTTACAAGTTAGCAGTCCCACTAAAGACAACTAGACTATTGAAATGCTTAAAGTTATGCATATATGTTAGGGTTTGAAGCATGAGGTTTTGGTATCTACAGAGGGCTTTACAAGAGCACATTCCCCTGCTGTATTGTCCACCATACTGTCCCAGCCCTTGGTTGCCTATTTTGGGAGTTGTTGGTGCTCCTAGCACTCCTGGAAGATGATGGCATAAACAAAAGTGAATCTAGTCAATGATTTTTACAATTTAAGAGTGGGTTTTAAAACCTGGATACAAAATTGTCTCTCTACCAAGGACAAATTTAAATGACTAGTCGGTTGCCCAGAACTCAGAGAACAGAATCAGCTTCTGAAGCTAAGGAGCTAATGTGTTTACAGCAAAAGGCTTCGTCTTCTGATAAGCAATAAATGGTCCTGGGCCAAATCAGATTAGTAATCTTGGCTACTTAACTAGGCAGCTGTTGGCAATTTCCAAACTCTTACTGTTCTTTTTATAATAATAATACTTAACACTTCTATAGTGATGTACACATCCAAAGCAAAAGACAAGCATTGACTAATTAATCCTCACATACCCCTGCAAGGTAAGTAAACAAATGTTATCATCCCCAGGTTTTAGATGGGGAAACTGAATCAGAGAGAAGTGATTTGCCAAAAATCATGCAGCAAGACCATGGCAGAGCCAGTATTAAAAGTGAGGATTATCTGCGTGCCAATGGCATGCACGCTCCTACAACATCAGGGAGTCAGCTGTCGCAGGGTCGGTCTTCTACCAACACACAGGAAAAAACTGATTCTAGAAAGGGCTGGCTAAGTGATTGCATTTCCTGATTGGTGGAGGGATAGACTGCAGTAGCCAGAGCTTGATACTACTTAATGTGTTTCAAGACTGCAGTGTGCTTAGGGTGACTAGTCTCCATCTTTAATTCCCCTGGTACCTGATTTGACTGTATTTCTGGGTCTGGCATTTGGCTCTGGCATTTGGCATCTGATCCCTGACTCTGATCCCTGGCTTTCCTCTTTACTATGCCCCTGCGTGTCCCATGGTCCTGACTCTTGAATCCAGCTTGGCTCTGCTCTACCCTTTGGGCGTGGCCAACCCTGTGGCTCTAACCTTTAGGCATAACCACCCTCATCCCAGCTGTGTCCTTGACATCCATCCAGACCATACTAGCTCTTAACTGATTGGCCGACACTGATGGTATGGTATGGTTTTGGTGAGGGGTATTTCCACAGAAAGGTGTGGGAAGGCCTGTAATGATTTCACTTCATTCCTTTAGAACAAATGATAATGAAGAGATCCAGCCAGAGTGTTAGCCTGGGCCCAGTGCATGCTGGGACAGGACGTAGAAAGTTTTGATTAGTGCTTCAGAGATGCCCATGAGCGGTAGGCATGTTCAACAAGATGGCTAGTTTCTTTACTGCTTAGTCATTGTACATGAATTATGCAGCCTCCACAGCAACTGCATGCATGTGCAAAGCTGTCTGCTAACATCGCTGCTACTCTCATGGATATACATGAGGAAAAAAGGAAGGAAACATGGTGGGTTTTTTGGTTTGTTTTTGTTTTGCCTTTGCACAGCAGATGAAAGTCAGGCTGGAACTCTGGTGCTCAATGACTCTCTTCTCAAACACTGTCCTGAATTAAATGTAGTTGTTGAGGGTGCCAATTCAAAGAAAGCTCTAATCATAATTAGCTAACCAGTTTTTACCTTCCACTTCCCTCAAATGATGAAATTTACTATGGCAAATCAAGAGTCAGACAGACATGGGATAAGATCCTTCTCCCAATGGTGCTGGGTATTCGTTTGTTGTTTTGCTCTTAAGAAATTACTAACAGTGTAGGCAGCCAGTTTGCACATGATGTGACTTAAAAATAGAAGATTAGAATAAACACGTGTTCACGGTGCAAAGAGTGAGTGGTTGGTTTGTCTTGTGATTCACATGGCCATTTAAAATATTTCCTGTTGTGATGGTATGTGTTCTTTTTTTTAAAAAAGTACATTTTGGCTGATGGTTGCTAAGTGTCTTCTTTTTTCCCCGTGATCGTTGATAGAGGAGAATAATTTGCTACTGCATTATAGTGCAACTGGTAAATTAAATAAAGCATATTTTTGTGTGGTGTCATCATCCATATATTGGTATGATAGAATAAAATTTATTATAATCAATTATAGTGTAAAAGTAAGCAATGCATGTGTGATAGTTTATGGTGTAGTACAGCGGTAACATCTGTAGAGTTGGTATTGGAGTGGTGGAGGAGTTGATGTGAGTAAACCACATTCGCATTTTGTTTTTGATATTTTTTAAAGAGTTTCGCAGAAGTGAAAGAGGAAGAAAGAGGGACCAGGACTAAGCAACAAGTACGAACATGTAAAAACAATCTTTCCCCTTATCGTGTGAGGAGCAACTTTTTATCATTGCACGTTATCTTTAGTATCTGAGATGTTTGAATGTTCTGTCTTTGCTCACCTGGACTGCTGGCAAGAGGGTTCTAGAAAAGATTTTAACAAACAACATGTCCTTCCTAGATTCTTTCACAAAAATAGAATTTATAACGCTAGCTTAACAAAATATATTTTTTTTAAGTCTGAAATTCTGCTTTTCTATGAGCAGGGGATGTGTGTTTGAGAGAGAGAGAGATTGACTGAAAAAGAGAAGAATATTCTAGATTTGCTTTCCTGAAACTCACATTGACTATTTGTTTTCTTTGAGAGACTATGATTGGTTGAAATTATCAAAGCAGTTTAGGGGATTTAGCTACATTTTCCATTAAACTTAATCTCCTGCATTGCTTTGATAAAGTCAACCATTATATTTGAATACTATTTTCTTTATTTTGGAGATGTAGGAATTCTATAATTTCTAGCACTGGACAGACTGGTTAGCCCATATCTTTGTTATTTTAGCAATCACAAATAATGACACTAGGATAGCCGTGAAAATTTCAAAATGCTGCTTCATTCCTTCTTCTCCATTAGCGAAAGCCTAACATGAGTGGTCTCTCACTCTATTTGTATCTGATGTCATGATTACTGCTTTCTCTTTTTGTAACCCTATGAGCTATTTGCTTTTTCAGTAGCTTGCCACCAAAGAAAGGTTGTGTCAATTCTTTACCACACAGGATAGTAAATCTTGAACCTTCTTACTCCCTTCAATGCAGAATTCCTTTTGGTTGTCAGATTAAATAGCAAAAATCTCTTATGATTCAAACGCACACAAACTTTAGGTAGCAGATAAACTGTCTGCTTCATTCTAGTAGTGAAAAGTTCCAGAGGGGTAGCCGTTTTAGTCTGTATACAGGACTTTCGTTATTCTAGTAGTGAGTAATTTTACTAAATAAACACTAGTTCAAGAGTTTAAAATTGAAAAAACAATGTTTTCAGAAAGAATACTCTTTTCCTTATGCTTCACCTACTGTATGATAGAAAAGTGAGCTAGCTCTGTTCTGCTCAAAATTTCCATTGGCTATAAATGAAGTAAGAGTGGGCCCTAAAAGAGAAAAGAGAATTACATAATAGGAAAGATTAAAACCCCCAAAGAAAGAAAAGGGAGACTCACTGAACACTGCTGATTTTCTGAATCCATTCACAGCAGCTAGACACGAGAGCGGGATTTTCAAATGTGCTAAGCACTGGGCTATGCTGTGTTCCCATTGAAGCCAAGGACAGACGCTAGATTTTGGAGAATGGCTAGATGGTTGTATCAGATTCCTGCTTGCAAGGCAACCATTGTCTTTGAAACAAGCCCCTGACAATGAAGAGACTTCCACAGCAAAGTCTCCTCTATGATCCAGTAAACTCTAGGAAGCAGGGGAGGAGGGAGAAGAACTCAAACCATTTATGTAGAGGTGGCCTCAGGAAGAACTAGAATTCAACCTTTGGATGTTCTCAGAAATTCTCAGTGTATTATTTTACATCGACTTCATCTTACTTTGCATAAGGTTCAGGGTAAGAGTGATTCATCCATTAGAGTATTAATTAAAGGCTCCCTTTAACCTGGGGTACAACGATCATTGCAACTCCTTTTTGGAGGGCAGGGGAGAGGATATTTTAAACAGAAAAAAATTCTCAAAAGGGTATTGGAATCTGCACCATCATCATACTGAGCATTTAAGTACTTTCTCAGGACTTGATTCAGTATCAGAGACATCCAACACGTTTTCCACTCCCACAGAAGTCATTGTGAGGTTTCTCTGGCCTCGTGTTGATGTCTGTAATTGGAAAATTGGACACGTTTTTAAAGACTCTTTTTGTGTTTCTTTAAGTTAATTGTCACTTTAAAATAAAAGTAGCCAACCGCTACATCAAAATTCAACCTCCAAAAGTGGGGTGGAGATCACAGATTGTATCTGTGAGCAGCAAGGTATACTGTAGCAAACTAAAAATGTGGGTCTGCTCTTCATAACCAGATTAATACGTGAGAATTCTTTTGTTTGCTACCTTGTCAGCTGCAATAAAAACATTTAAAAAGTGAAAAAATGAACTATTTTTTAAATAAAGAGATAAATTAATAATACTCTTTGAGTCATAGCATCTAACATTTAAAACCCCTCTTTTTAACTTTCCCAGGATTGCAAACAAATTGTGCAAGGCCAGATCCTGAGGTTTATGCTCCGTTTTTATTCAGACCTTGATCAGGCAACTATCCTCAAAGTCAATGGAAGTTTGCTTGACTAAACTCTTAGTAAGCATATTGGACCTTTGCATTTGGTTAATTGAATTTAAGGGATTTGTTTCTACTCTTCTAATGTAATTCTTATAAATGCACATGCTTGATTTTACATTGAGTATTGTAACATGGGCATATGCACTCACAGTATAGTGCTAGATGGCTACACATTATGATACTCTTGGATGTGTAAGGTTTTTTAGTTAACTGTACAGATCAGAGGGTCTATTTTGCTGAAAATGTCTGCAAATAATTCCCTTTTGTTCTGAGTTATGTGCATGCATGAAAGGTGAGATTTATGCTAAATAAAGCACAATCTTGCAAACAAACCCCTCAAAGAAGAAAGCATTAGTCATTGCTTAAATGCCCTACTCCTATTTTTAGTCATAATGTGACCCACAAAACTCCCATTCAGTTGCTGCCTAAACTCACTTAGCACCTAACTTTTTACAGTAAATGTTCCCTAGGCACCTATGTTTCTGCCTGTGAAAATGTAAAGTTCTAACTCTAGGCATCTTGGTGTCTATCACTCACCTCAGTCTAAGAGCAATCCATGTACCAGGGATCCACCTAAATCATATGTGGATTTAGTGCTCCTCCACCTAAATCATATGCCTGATCCAATACACATGGCTAGAGGCCACCTAACTCTTAACAAAATAGCTGGGAAGGGTGAGGTAGAAGAGGGGCTCTATAATAACTTTTAGCTCAGGGGCCAAGTCACTCGCTCAGGATGTGGGAGACCCCAGTTCAAATCTACCCTCTGCCTGCTGAGTTAAAGGGATTTGAACAGCAATCTGCCACCACCTCTTAGGTAAGCACTCTTGCTGCTGGAGTATGGAATATTCTGAGGGGGGAGGTGCCCTCAGTCATGCCTATTCAAGTTGTTCCACTTTAATTAAATAATTATATATTAATTGGGAGAGAGAAAATGTTAGAATGACTCTATAACTTGGTAAGAGGTAGCAGGTCCCTGTTCATATCCCTTCTCTCATGGGGGGGGAGGGCTTAAATCATCTTGTCTTCCACATTTGAGGGGAGAACCCTGACCACTGGGCTAAAGTTTATAAGGGAGCTTCTCTGCCCCTCAGCTGTTTAGTGGGGATTTAGGCACATTCTGAGCACACCAACGGGATTGGGCTCCAAATGTGACTTAGGCTGCAAATGCCTGTCTTCCCCTAGTCTCTGAATCACAAGCAAAGTTAAGCACCTCCCAGCAGCCTGGAGTTGGATAGCTACCCCTGACAGAGCACAGGGCTTTGCACACATGCCTGTAGTCAGTGTCTCCCATCAGCTACCTTAGATGGCTTCTGTCAGGCTCACAGGCTCCTGCACATGGACTATAGTAACTGCACTTTGTAGCTTGTTCTGGGTTTTTTGGCTTATCTTGATGGTTGGCCAAACTGTAGAATATTTTTAATTCATGTGTTAACCAGAGGCATACACTGATTGGGCACATTTGGCCCATATGCTAGGAGTTTGCCTTGAGGGAAATAAAGAGGAGGCATTTTTGGATTATGTAAAGCAGTCACAGGTAAACAGTGAATGAATGATAAGAAATATGTATTGGACAATTGCTAACAGCTAGCACGTAAAAAGCAAGTCTTGTTATATTTTCTTTTGAGTTTTCGTTACAGGATTAAGAGCTACATCTTTACTAAAATTTGTTAAAAATATGGAGAGAGAGCTTAAAAATGATCAATGTTAGGTAGACAAAACCCTTTCTGAGGCTCCAATTTTGTGTCAATTGGTTTTCACAGGCAACTATTTGAGTGTGCCTTTGATCTGCAAGAAACAAACAATGTTTAATTTGATTTATATTCAGATAGGAGGCTCAGTGCTTCCCCCTGTAGTAAGAAATGAGTATAAGGCTTGTAAAACAGGCTAAGGCCTAAGGAATGTAGTAAGAAATGAGCATAAGCCTGTAAAACAGGCTAAGGCCTAAGTGGAAAAACCCAAGTTAACTGAAGTTGGCACAGGAAAGTGCTGATACTGCAAGTATACACATTGCCAAAGTATTACTCAAATGCAAATTATGTAGCAGGTGCAGAAGGCACCAAGATACCAAAAAGAACTAACTCCCTAAAATGACACTTTGATGAATAGAAATGACTAAAAGGTGATGAATGCAGTTGTTTTGCCCAAATCAGCCAATTAAAGGTAAAGGGTGGTATTAGCTTACGTCAAGAGGGTGGCAGTTACCTACGTCGAAGGAGGCAGAACGAAATTGTCTGTAACAATGTATAAAAGAGGATTTCAGAGGGAACAATGTTGTCCGGTCTAGGGGATAATGGAAAGCCCCGGCATTGGGCTATTTCCATTGTAACGCCGCATATAGGAAGCTGACTCAGAGATACTCTGTAGGTCACGTCTCATTGTGCCGCACACAATAAACCTGGCTCGGGTGCCTTTACTGCTCAGCTAATCCATGGTCATGTCAATTCATTCGATTGTGAGAGCTGTCTCGGCTATCTGCAGAGCTAAGACTTCACCTACACGGGGACACATGCACATAACCTACACTGATAAGCACTGGTAGCCAACACCCTACCAGGCAGTGGAAAAACAGTTATGGGCTTCAGGCAGAGCTGAATCCGATCTATATTCAGAAGTCGGATAGATGCCACCTTTTGATTTTAAACGGAGATTGTGGTGTACAACTGCAAACCATTTTTTCCTGATGCTTAATATTCTCTTGTTTTGATGTCAGAATAAATTCTGAGCTAAAGGCATGACCCAGATAAAGTTCTTCAAGTGTCTGAAGCAACCTGTGAAACACTCTAGCAAATAATAATATGCATGCATGCAAATCATGTAACCTTTCTGCCAGACAGAGCTGGCAGCAGCAAAGGGCCACATTCTATATCTAGGGGTTACAGTCAATGATACAACACTAAACTGGCTTGAGCCCCCACCCAGTCACCTGGGACATCACGCACTAGACCCGGATGCCCCTAAAAGGCAATGCTTCCCCTCTCGCAAGCACAGAGTCTCAGTGTAGAAAGTAAACCTTTTAATAACAGGAAGGCAGTAACACGGCGCTGGTTTGGGAAAAGAGTGCAAACAGAATTAGTGAACCCAATGAGCTGAACCCACCCCACCCCAGAGTACATGCCTCTCCCTTCTTGTTTTCCCCTGCCCTACTGATCATTGTAGTTGCACTGTCCACCTCTCAGTTGTGGGGTTCAGCCAGTCCCCTCTGCTGGCTCCTGCCAGACACAGGCTTGACTGGTCCTATCTGCTGTACCTCCTACCTGTGGGGCCCAATGGCTGTTGGCTCCCACCACTTGCAGGCACCAGCTGCTGGCACCTGCTACCTGCAGGCACCCTCTGCTGCTGTCAGTCTTTTGGAGCTTCCCAGCAACTTCAGTTTGAGTGAATTTCAGCTTCCACTGATTTCAGCTCTCAGTTCATAGGAATAGAAGAGAGAATAGGAGAAGAAAAGCCCCCCCCGGCACGGACAAAGGAGCTCTATCCCTGCCCCACGTCCTGGGGTTCCTCTCAGATAGGCAAACCTAGCTGCAAGCAGTGTGGAGAGTCCTTGCTTTAAATGACTTTAAGGTGGCTCACTAGTTCTACTTTTTAACTGTGGAAGGAGACAGTTAAGCCATGCCTCAGAGCTCAGGCAGCCTCAGAATGGCGACCCCTACTTGCTCTTAGAATGTGCTAGCATCTGTGTGCCACCTTTGTTGAGCTCTGCTGCAGTGAGAGAGAATCTTTTGTCAGACCAGGCTCAGGCACGGCTCTGCTGCCATTTGTACATACA
This sequence comes from Mesoclemmys tuberculata, assembly GCA_007922155.1. Classification (NCBI taxonomy): domain Eukaryota; kingdom Metazoa; phylum Chordata; order Testudines; family Chelidae; genus Mesoclemmys; species Mesoclemmys tuberculata. The sequence goes on from ML675610.1 coordinate 68,345,387, forward strand.
ACCAGAGGACAGCATTTCATTGCTCCTGCAGTTGACACAAAAGTGATCTGTAACCCAGCACCAGGCTATTTTTCATCATGCTCAGCACCTAGGTGTGCTTACGCAGACACAGTGCAAACATGCTGACAACCTAATTGCACTCATGCAAGCACAGAGCCCATGCAAATAAAGTGTCCCCCATTCCAGCTGGCTAAGTAGGGGAGGGCCACTCAGACCTTGCTTACACAAAGAAGAAAGGAAAGCCTGTGAAAGATCTAAACACAGGCTAAGGTAATGAAAGGCCCTTATGTGCATCTTACCTGTATGCACATGGGTAATCCACTGGAGCAGATCCTCAGGCGGTATAAATTGTCATAGACACATAGCTTCAGTGAAGGTATGACCATTTACATCAACTGAGGATCTGCCCCATTAATTTTGTTGGGATTATTCCCATGTCTAAATTTAGCACATGTGAACATCTTTGCAGGATCAGGGCCTAGTTGCTAAAGAGCCACATAAAAACCTTAGGGAGAAAAACTAGGTGAGGTAATACCTTTTACTGGACCAAATTCTGGTGGTTAGAGAGACAAGCTTTCCAGTTTACACAGAGCCCTTCTTCAGGTCTGGGAAACTAACTCAGACTGCCCTCTGTGTAACCTTGAACACTAGTCTCTCACCTCCTTGTCTCTGTAATATCCTGGAAGCAACACAGCTACAACAACACCACATACATAAAAGCCTTGTTTTTCAGTCAGCTGATAGCAGCTGTGTTTTAGAAAACCAAAGGCAAAACCATGTAGTTATAGTACAGAAAATTGTCACACACAAAATAAAGCAGAAATGGGTTAAGATCCAAATATATGGCAGCCTTTAAGGAGGAATTATACAGTTATAAATCAAGAATAGTTCTATACAAATGGATTCAGTGCTCCCTTCTACAATTATTTTGTTAGTCTTTAAGGTGCTACAGGACTCTCGTTGTTTCTGCTAAACAGATAAGCAACAGCTTTCACTGGGATCCATAGTTAAATACAGGTGGTGAGTATGAAACACAGGTCTGCCAGTGCTTACTGTCAGTCAGAAACAAAACTTTAAAGATTTTTGTATTATTAATAAAGTGAAACCTGTCTGAAAAGCTCCATCCAGGATCTAATAACAATTGGCTGCTTAACTGAGTTAGTCCTTGATATGTTTGGATACTTGGAAGCTATTTGCGCTCAAAAAGAAACCAGCAGACAGGGACACAGGGAAATGTAAACACACCCAGACTGGGTCTATTCTTCAACTCAAGGCCAGACAGAACTGGCTGAAATATCCCATAATATTCTAGCTCTGTTAGCTAGGCAGGACACAAAAAACCAGAACAGTTCTCTAATAATGATAGAGTAGAATTGTACTCATGTTTAGGGATTTGGTAGGTGGTATCTTCCCTAATAAAGATAGTCTCTTTGTTATTGTTATCCTTGTACCAATTAAAAAACCCCACTGTGTTAACACATCATAAAAAAATGGTCCTTGTCCTGAAGAGTCTAATGTATAGATTTCACTGGAATAAAAATTATAATGAAACAATGTGCATCCACTCAGTGGGGATCGATCATACACAGGCCCTTCCGCTCACAGGTCTCTACCACTAGGTCTAAAAAAAAGCTCTCTTTTATAGGTGGAATAGTAGGAAGTTGTATAGGCAGTGGGATGTATAAGCAACTGGGGGAAGACCTAATTTGTACACATTAGGCCACTGTATTACATATATTCTCCCAAGCATCTAAGGTTTACAGGAGTTCAAGTTCTACCTCCGGTGGCACCGAAGTCATCAGTGCAGACTGAACCTGGAGCCTTCAGCACTAAAAATGCTGACAACGCTCCATCGTGTCTTAAACTGAACAGCACGAGTGACGTACGGCCATATCCTTAATGCACAGAACAGAGAAAAAGAAAGCAAATGTCTTTTATATGTGAATTTTCTATTTTGTGAAGATAAACTTTTAAAGTGGTGTGTGGGTCTGGCTGGATTCTTCTGTGGGCTGAATAGGAGGAAATGCTTGGCAGGAGTTTCACAGAACTGTGTGAGAGAAAAATAATCATCTATACATTTAAATTGGGACAGGTGCACATCTGAATACTAATCAGAGTCTCTAGAGTAAATATACAATTGTGGGTGGGATTTTTCCTGAATTTTGAGGAGTCATAGCAGTATTTTCTTATATTAACAACAGGCACCCTCAGCAAACAAACTGTCACTAATTTCCTGACTGAGGCAACTCAGGTCATAAGGAAAATTAACAACTGTACATGCTTCTCTTGATTCCACCACAATCATCTGATGCAATCACTAGTGCTAGGGCGTGATCACAGACAGGAAGCCATAGTCTGTTGATCTTGGGTGTAGTACACGAAAGATATAATATAACGGAAACCAGTTAATATGTTAAACTTAGCACTGATATAGCACGCTGCATTGTCAAAGTACTGTCTAATCATTATCAGATTAATTCTCGTAACACCTCTTTGCGGGTAATTAAATCAGGATCATTCTTAATCTCTACTGGAGTTTCCTCCGGAGCAGGGTAGTTCTGCATTTCCCCTAGCCAGTTTACAGGGCACAAATGAGCCCTTGGGGACTGGTTCTCCTCTGCCATGCACTCTGTGTGATCATTTGGGGACACTCGATGGGAACTCAGAAGATGCTGGCCTGTGGGCTGACCTGGGACAAGTTACTTTCACTCTAGGTACCTCATTTCCCCCTCCGCATAATGGGATCTACAGATGAAAAACACAATAGAAAAGTTAGATTTTAGTATTTAGACCCGAGTGTAAAGTAGGTATAAAATTCTGCCACTCTTCTTGGTTTTAAACCCACTTTGCACAGATGTCAATGACTACACAGGTTTTGATGACACTAAAGCAACAATGACTATGCCTGTCTATATTTAAAGTTGCGCCAGTTTAACTAAGAAGTTGACCACATGAGAAAGTTGTACCCGTTTTACCTAGGAGGTGAACTGAAAACAGCTGAGTTAAACAGGTTCAAACTACTCTGTGGACATTATTATTTGGGCTTGGGTGGCTATTTTCAGTTTAGCTTCAATCATCAGTTTAAGATAAACTGAAATAAGCCAATCCTGAAATAAGAGCATCCACACTGTGGTTTTTGCACTGGTTTAGCTAAATCCATTTAAAATTCATTTTAGGACTTGTTTACACAGTGCAATGCACACTGCGGGAGTGTGATTTCTAAAGTGCACTAATGTGTTGAGCATTAAGCAGTCCACAAAGACTTTATTGGTGTTCACTAAAAGTTCCCTAGTGTGCTTTAACGTAGTGCTGTTTGAAAGCACTAGGGAACTTTTAGAGTGCACCAGCAGGGTCTACTGGAATAGCTAATGTGCAGTCCATCAGTGTGCATTAGAAACCATGCCCCCATAGTGCACATAGCTGCAGCGTGTACACAAGTCCCAAGTGACAAAGTTGCAGCTTCTGTGCATGTAGACAAGGCCAAAATGTGGAACTAATTCACTGGAACTGATGCAAAAGCTTGTGTGGACCTTTAATTTGACTGAAACCAATATCAATGTAGCTTTATGAGTCAGGTTTCAATCAAATTAAGAATGTGCACACAGAGTTTTGCATTAGTTTAACTAATTGAGTGTTTACTGCAAAAATCAAACTGGTGAACCTTTAAATATTACCAAGGTCAAAGACAATTTTCTAAAAATGTCTCCCAGAAACATTTGAAGTCCTTGAGCCAGATCCTCAGCAGGTGTAAATCAACCTAGCTCAAGTGACAGCATTTAAATCAGAGTTTTGTCTACTGACACCAGCTGAGGTTCTGGCCCTTAATGCAAACAAGGCTCATTTTAAGACCAACTTGGTGGACTGGTTCTGAGCAGATTTAATTGACATGATGTATACGATGGCTGTGGCCATGGGATCCTTTTCTAGATTAGGGCTCTCAATGTTGCTAACACCAGAGGAGCTCCCAGCATTATTGACTCATGGCAGGTTTATGTTACCACTTAAGTCAATCTCATTTACGTCGCTCAAAGACACCCCTGCCCCACAGCAACACAAGTTACAGCAACCTAAGTGCTGTCCACACTAACGCTATTTCAGTGGGAGGTGCTTTCCCGCCAGCATAACTTCTGCCTCTCATGGAGGTGGAGCTGATGCAGCTGTGCCAATGTGGTGCCTCTAGTGAAGACCTGCCCCGAATGTTAGCAAAGGTAGAAACTTTTTTTAAAATGTTTCCTTAGATGACAGAACAAGGGGCAACGGTCTCAAGTTGCAGTGGAGGAGATCTCGGTTGGATATTAGGAAAAGGTTTTTCATTAGGGGAGAGGTGAAGCACTGGAATGGGTTACCTAGGGAGGTGGTGGAATCTCCATCTTTAGAGGTTTTTACACTACGGTTTGACAAAGCCCTGGCTGGGATGATTTAGCTGAGGTTAGTCCTGCTTTGAGCAGGGAGTTGGGCTAGATGACCTCCTGAGGTTCCTTCCAACTCTAATCTTCTATGATTCTATTGAAAAGAACTCTGTGTAATAGTGTTTGATGAACACAGACTCAAGAAGCATGTTAAGAAATCCAGGAAAGACACAGGAAGCGAAAAGCTATCAGTTAACAGTTAGTAACACTCCTTAGCTAGTCTCACATATTAACACAGAATTGTCTTGTGGTATTTTTTTCCTTCTAGATATGAGTAGATTCCACACCTAAGAAGTCTTTTTTGACTGGCTCTTGCAAACCTGTCCTTTTACAGTTTCTCACATTTAAGAAAATAAGATAAATCAGCACCCTGTGATAAGTGAAATGCTTTTTATTTGATGGACATATAGTTCTCTTGCAAATGTGGGTGATTGTTCTTGAACTGGTGTATTCAGTGAGCTCAGTCTTTTACATGTCTGAAGTCTGTAATATGAGGGAATTGATGACACTTACACATATGTTTTCACTGAAAGAAACAGGTGTATTTTCACCTCAGGATCATTTGTGATAGCTAACTCAGTGTAGAATCCTAGTGGAGACAAGGCACAGGCAGTTTTATCTTGATTTAGCTACTTGAGGTCAACCCTAGAGACCCAGCAGGAGCTTACCCAAACTGCCACGTCTCCCATGTGAGTGCCCAAATCACTAGCCTAGAGCATCATTCTCTCTCTCTTTCTGGCCCAATAGCTATTTAAATATTTATCCGCAGTGGAACAGTCTCCCACAGAGCAGATGAGTGTTCTAACCACTGGGCTAAAAGATATAAGATGGGTACAATCTTCTGCTGCTATCAGATTTTGCATGGAACCCAATCCAGTAAGCCTCTGAGCACAACTGCCAGATCAGGCTCTGCATGAGAATTAGATAGATGAATGCCTGTCTTTCCCAAACAGCTTCATACCTTTGTGGATCAGGGCCTTAGTGACTATCCTGTGAAGTAGGCAATGGGGGAAGTGATTCTTTCAGAGGATTCCTCTGTTTCTATAACCACAGCACAAAGAAATAAACATGAAATAAACTCCCATCTCATGCCTCTGAGAGCTGCCTTAACTGGGCCTGTGTTCTCTCTGCTGTCGGAACATATGGGGACACACAGAGGACACAGACATTGGAAAAGAAAACTTTAACACATGAAAACAGTAATAAATTTGTAGAACAAGAAACAATTTACAATCCTGCTTTCTTCTTACCTGTTTACATTTAAACAGGAAAAACTCAGTGACAAATTAAAAGGCTGAAAAAACAGAAAAGGAAGCAATAATCAGATGTTCAGCCATCTCTCCCAGATCAACTCCATAATTTGAGAGCAACCACAGAAGACCTGGCAGACAAAACAGAAGATGAGACATTAGGAAAAAAAGCACATTGCAATAATGCAAAACCACAGACATATTAAGTAGGAAAAGCAATCACTGCAGTTTGTGGCTATCCCAGATTATGGAAGAAAAAGCTTAGATTCAAGGTCTCTCTGGTAGCTCTCTTGAGCTATGGTTATATCTTTGCTGCAGAAATAGTGTGTGTTTTCACATTGAGATAACTATCTTAATGTAAAATGCTAGTGTAAACAAGGCACAGGTCATTTCTATTTCTGTAGGTAGACTAGGTCAACCCTATATCCCTCATTTAGGGGCTATAGCTCTGTATAGTGATATGAATAATCAAAGTAAAAATATAATGCCTTTTCTCCGCTAATATTTTACATCAAGATAGTTATCGCCATGTGAAAACACATCTTTTTTTTCTAGTGGACATGGAGCCTTAGTAACTTTGCAATAACCAAACCCTGAGCTAATAATCACCTCTTCCTTTGAGTTTATTTGCAATTAATATCTCAGGCTTCACCCCAGAGCTTAAATTTAGCAGAATCAGGTTATTACAATGAAGGAGCGCTCGCCAGTTATTAATTTAGGTCCTGTTTAAGTAAAGCACATGTGTATGTTCATCCTTATTCAACAAAGCATATAAACACATTCTTTAGTGTGGGACTTAAGCATGTATTTAAATGTTTTAAGCAGGCAACACAATATTTCAGGAACAGAAACTGAGACGTGATAATGAGGCTCTTTTCTTCTTTTTTTCTCCTTTGAAAAACCCTTGCTCTACCTAGTCATCTACCAAGTATTTCTAACTCTCCTTACAGCACAGTACCTCTCCCTGCAGCTTCTCCATCTCCCTCACACACACAATCAGAAAAGCAAATTCATTCACTTGGAATACCGCGCCTTCTTGTTTGCCAAATGCCCTGTCACCAACCTAGTGATCCAGAGGGTCCATGAAGAATTAAATCCTCATCTGAATATTTATCATCTGTGTGATTTTCCTTATATTTTGTCCTTGCTTGCTTATTTTTAACCAATCACCCTGTCTTTCAGGGATGGAAGAATGTCCTCAATACATAACCAACTAATGAAAAGTCTGCTCTCTTGCTTAAAGTTTAAGCTTTCCTATTTAGTTCAATGTATTTATTTTATCAGGCTGTAATAAATGTCTTATGGAATAAAAGTAAATTGAAAGGCATTTTACTACCTGATCTCAAGCTTTCACTTTCCTTTGATGATCAGAATCAGCGATATTACCAGAGAAAGTAAATAATATCTTGTGCTATCTTGTTATAGAAAAATAGGATGTCTCTAATACTCCACTCCTCTCGGATGATTTCCATCTCAGAGGCATATGAGGTGAGAGAGACCTATAAGGATACCTAGCAGCAAGTGTTCAGATCCTGCTACCGAGGAACTGTGGATTCCTTGGGAGTGAGAGAGAGACGGTGCTGGAACTTGTCATCGTGAAATCTTATTAGGTTTAGATAGGCTTAGACAGAATCCAATCCAAACCTGAACTCAAACATTTTGTAGATTCACCAAAGACTGAGTATTTGTTGTGTCAGTTATACTTTTCACATGTGTATTTGGTGATTGTATTAACAGGAAGAGAGCAAATGTGTAAGAGGAAAACCATCTGTTTTATTTAGCACTTTCATATGAGGAAAATAGACTTAGTTCTTTTGATGTTACCCTTCTGTGACAAAAAGCCCCACAGTCCCGTCTTCATTATATTTTTAGTCATCTGGGTGGGGTATTACTTTTATTGTGTGCTTTACGTTTGGCTGCCCCTTGAAGGGGAAAAAAAGCACAACTCCTGTCACCAAAGCTAACATGCAGGAGGTCATCTTTACTTAATGCCACAACTCAGAAGAAAAATCTGGTTTTTCTTAAGCTACAAAGAGCTATGGTATTTGGATGTGCCCGGCCAGAGACAAGTATGATCAGAAAGAAAGCCTTCCTATGCTACAACTTCAGGTTGCTTCTGAAGACTCAATCCATCTTACCATCAGAAGTTAACTGAAATAAATCAACCCATATAACACTCCATAGTGAAACAAGAGGAAGCATAGCTGCTTAAAACATCTGTCTTTCGATATCTTACAACCCAGATTGAGGTGCCAATGAGACTTTTGCTCCCTTTTCTGTTCCACATTTGAATCCTTAGTCAGTTGATCTGCCTAATTAATCATCCTTCTAATGCACCTGTTACCAAGGTACAAGCACAACTGTGACATTTTAACATGAACATTTTTGTGGCAAAACTATGTATAAAATTGAAAATTTCAAATAGTTCTGGGTCAAATGCTCCCCGTTCAACCCATGCAATTCCACTAATTTCAATTGTTTTGGAAGGATGTCACTGAAGAAAAAGTCTTCAACCATAAAAAAAATATGCAGTGAACAAATCCAACTTTAGGCCTAACCCTAATATGGTTTTAAACATAAAAATTACTACAATTACTTTAAATTTCAACTTAATGTACTCAAATTTCAAGTGAAACAGGTGACAGAAAAGACCTTTGTTGGTAGGAAGTCATAAAAATTGCACAGAAAATCATGAAAATATACACACTAAACAAACAAAAACAGATACAATAAAGGGGCAACTAACACAGATCAACCCACTTCAGACAACTGCCTTTTTGGTAATTAGAGCATTTAATTTATCCATTTAAGAAGAGTAATCAAAGAGGAAAGATAGTTTGCTGGTTAGGATAATCCCCTCAGCCAAGAGACGTGGGGTCAGTTCCCTGCTTTAACAAAGATTTCTGGTGTGACTTTGGGCCAGTCATTTAGTTTCTCTGTGCCTCAAATCCCTTTCTCTAAGATGGGGTTAGTAATGCTGATTGTGTTATGCAGAGGTCAAAGGAGATGGTCATAATGCTACCTCTTAGCTTTAAAGTGTATGAGAAAGCAAGTTTTTTTCTGCACATTTTTTTCTGATTTCAGTCATTCTTGTCATCTGTTCTTCCAGTGCCTACTTATGTATTAAGTCACTGAGGCCCTGATCCAGTAAGGCATTTAAGCACAGTGACATTAACTTATACTCTCATTATTTCAGTTATAAACCCGTTTAAATGATTTGCTGGGTCAGAGCCAATAATAAATGTTTTTCTGTAAAGTCATGGACTCTCTGAGTGGGGAGAGAGGCTTCTGCACGTGCTTTATTTCTTCAACAGCTTTGTGTCAGGAAGTGACTTGGCAATTCCCTCTTAAAAATAGAGAGCCAATTTCATTCCTGGTGTAACTCCACTGCCACAAATGAAATTACAGCTGTGATGAATTTGTTCCAAAGGGTTGTGTGCAATTGTGATCATGGGATGCAGTTATTTCTTGACACATGTTAATTTCTTTTCATGTGAATAGCATATTGGAACTTCTCTCTGAGTTCTTCTAGATTCTGCATCTTCACTTCATGTGCCTTGTTCTGTGTCTCACATTGCTTAGCATGACCCAAAAACACTGTGGTTAGAAACACCTGAACGACAAATAATAACTGATGTTATCTGTCTGATACAGACCTTTATTAATAACAAATCTTTGTTTAGTACATTTGAATTTGAATATGTTAAAAGTATTCCAAAGCTGCTAACTTTTTATCTGTGAAATGTAAGGCTCATACAGGGCTTATATTCTCTCTCAGCCCTCTCTCTCCTGACTTAGCAGCCCCTCCTAACCCCTTATCTGATCTTAGCTTATAAAGTCTCTGGAGCAACAGTCATACACTTTAGTGAGTTTTGGCAGAAGGCTAGCAAGTTTTTGGCACGCTGAGAAATAACTAATAATTAATAAAACGTTCATCAACAGTTGCCACCAGCTGGATGCAGCAGGTCCTATAGGTGTCTCTATGCTATTATAGATTCATGGACTCATAGACTATAAGGTCAGAAGGGATCATTATGATAATCTAGTCTGACCTTCTGCACAACACAGGCCACAGAATTTCACCCATCCACTCCAGTAATAGACCCCTAACCTAAAACTGAATTATTGAAGTCCTCAAATAATGATTTAAAGACTTCAAGATACAGAGACTCCACCAGCAAGTGACTCGTGCCCCATGTTGCGGAGGAAGGAGAAAAAACCCCAGGCCTCACTGCTGCCAGCTGCATTAGCTTTGGCCTCATTCGGGGCCCATTATGTCCATCATAAAGCTCTTCCATTGTTGTGTGCAATGCAGTTATAGCCGTGTCAGTCCCAGGATATGACAGAGACAAGGTGGGTGAGGTAATATCTTTTATTGGACCAATTTCTGTTGGTGAGAGAGACAAGGTTTTGAGCTTACACAGTGACTGCGCTCTTCTTCGGATCTGGGAAATGGATTCAAAGTGTTTTCCAGACTTGAGGAAGAGCTCTGTGTGGTTCAAAAACTTGTTTCTCTCACTAACAGAAGTTGGTCTAACAAAGTATATTACTTCACCCACCTTGTCCTATCGTGGAGCTAACTTTTACTCTGTCATTTCCCTTTCTCTTTTTTGGCTGAAATCTAGATCAAACTTTGATGTTATGACATAGTTCTAGTGAAAACTAAATTGAAATGTGAGCATAAATAATGCTACTTTTTACACGTAATTAAGAGGGAAAATGTGTTTTGAACTACGGTTTTAACATCTCCTCTTTATATTTGCCCTTTAGATTTTAACTGAACTCTCATGATACGATCCAGCAGGCTTTAAGAATCAACAACTTCCTTTTGCATAATGGTTAAAAATATGTCCCAGCACCCACTGGACAATGAGACACTGGCCATGCTTCAGGACAGAACTATTGCAATCACCCTCCCAGTTGTGTACAGTGTGGTGGCCATCATCAGCATCCCCGGCAATGTGTTCTCGCTTTGGGTGCTCTGCTTCTACATCAAACCCAAGACACCCTCAGTCATCTTCATGATTAATCTTAGCATCACAGACCTCATGCTGGCCTGCTGCTTTCCCTTCCAGATTATCTACCACATCAACAACAACAACTGGATCTTTGGGAAGAGCCTTTGCAGCTTAGTCACAGTGATGTTCTACTCAAACATGTATTCCTCCATCCTCACAATGACCTGCATCAGCATGGAACGATATTTGGGAGTGGTGTATCCCATGAAGTTAATCAAGTGGAGAAGAAAGAGATATGCACTAGCTGCCTGCTTCGGGATGTGGGCCTTTTTGCTATTAGCCCTATACCCACTGGCAAGCACCGATCTGACCTATGAAGTGAAAGAACTTGGGATCATAACTTGTTTTGATGTGCTCAAATGGGACATGCTTCCCAATATGATAGCATGGGCAGCCTTTCTTTTCACGCTGTTTGTTCTTCTCTTTCTGATCCCATTCATAGTGACGGTTGTCTGCTACATTTGCACTATTCGGAAGCTCATTCAAACCTCTAACAGAAACAGTAGCAGGCAGAAGACTAGATCTATTTACCTTGCTGGAATTGTCCTCTTGGTATTCATCACTTGCTTCGCCCCTAATAACTTTATTCTACTTGTGCACATGGTCAGCCGTCTCTTTTTCGAAAAGAGCTTCTACCCTGCTTACAAGCTCACCCTGTGCCTCAGTTGCCTGAACAACTGCATAGATCCATTCATTTACTATTTTGCATCCAAAGAATTTTATCAGAAATTCATGCAGTTCCTAGGTCATAAGGTATTGCTCAGTGACAGTCTGGAAAACAGAAGGGAAAGCTTATTCTCTGGCAGGACGATGTCAGCCAGGTCAATGTCAAGTGGGCATATGGAAGGGTTCGATGAAACTAAGGTATGTTTGCAAAGGCAAGAAAGTGTTTTTTAACCACAGACTTCAACTCAGATGTGGGAAGGCTGTAGCAAGTTTTCTAGTGGAGAAAGAAAGGGATTTTTTGTAAATAATGTTCTGAGAAACATCAATACCCATAGCAACAACAGTCCAACCACATTAAATAACAAATATCTCACACATGTCTACAATAAATCACCTCTTGCTGGGAAGGAATAGAGGAGGAGTAACATAAACCGAAATTATCAAAGGAAGACAGTGATCCAGTGAAAGCCCAGCGATCCAAGACAAAACTGACAAACAAGGACGCAGACAGAATTAATTCTATTGAACACTTCTGAATATGATTGGAAAACAAGGACAAACCAAAAGTAATTCCAGATTCTGAGATCTCAGTGCTTAACCAAATACTCGTGGCTCTCACTTATTAGACTAAAGGAAAACCATGTTAAAGTGGGCTTGGGAGCAGGGAGTTGGCTTCGTAAATAATATGTTAATTGTTTACAGAGGTATCAGTTTCTTTCTTCTGCTGTTGCAGCAAAAGAGTGAACAATATCTTGCCATTTTATCATTAATGCATTATGTGTAGCCTCTGTGAACTCATCACAATACTTCTGTATCACTCGCTTGATTTATACACCTCCCAACCTAACCACATTAACCTTCAAAGAGGTTAGCTTGGTAAATAGTTATTTATTTCAATTTCATATATTGAAATTTCTCATAAAATGAAGTAAAAAAGAAGACCAACATCAGTACCCTAAACCACATCAAGGTTCCATCTGCTGAGCAGGTTGTATCACTGTTAAAGCTAGACATTTCTAAGGTGGGAAGTGAAGAACAAATGGCTTACACAGCAATTTTCGCACAATGGCCCACTACACTAATATTACTGAGCTGGTATCCACTTACCTTAGTTTATTTGTTTGTTTTACCATGGGACAAATTCTATGGTCCTCCCGTGAATACAACTCCCATTGCAGTCAGTGGGAGTACTGCTGTATGTAGTTTATGGACAATACATTTACTTTCCTCAAGAAGCTAGTACAGATGATGGTCCAGATTCTCATCTGGTGTAAATGGGAGTAATCCCATTGATCTCAATTGCATTATACCAATATAAATAAGCTAAATATTTGTCTCCTAAATCTTGGCATTACCTTATTTGCTTTTGATACTTTACATGTCTGGTCTGTAGATTTTACAGACAGAAAGAAAGACACTGGGCAGTTGAAATTTACCAATCTTCCCGGAACTAACTCATGTATTATTAATGCAGTGGCATGTTCAGACCCTCAGTATCCTGTTCCAATATATTGCATCATACCATGCTTCTCCTCATATCTCAGCAATTGAATGCTTGCCTAGAAATACAATAAAACACCATCTAAGTTTTTCTATTTAATCTCAAAAGACTTTTTTCCTACTTTTTCAATTTGAAATTGTGCATATTTCCAACACTCATGAAAATGAGGCGCTAATGCCACTTGTTAGAGCCAAGTAGGCTTTCCTTCACCACAGGGCCAAAACAACTCAGCGACACCGCTAATCTCCTAGGGCTTAATCTAACTCAGTGAGTTCAGTGGGTAATTTACCATGGACATTGACGAACATTGGATCAGGTCTCAAGTATTTGGCCAGGCTTGAGCGATGACTGCTGGTTATGCTGAACTGTGTGGTAGTTTTGTAACATAGACAAAAATATTTAAAAAGTAATAAATTAGACCACTAAAATGTATCTGCTTTTTCACCTAAGGTGTGATTCAAACTCAGCAATCCAAATGTTAAGAGTTCTATACATTAGCCTCATGCATCACTTGTCCTCTAAAGCCTGTATTTTTTTATAGTCACTGGATAAACAAAAAACTTGTTTTAGTGTTTATAAGGATTTTTTCCTACCTATTATTCTCTCCTGTCAAATAATTAAGTACTGGTGGAGATTACAACCAAGATGGAAAGCAATGTGTATTTCTAAAATCACCTGAAGTGTTTTATGTCACTTCTCAGTTATATTTCTAAGCAGTCCATGCAAATTCTGCTTATCTTTAAATAATACATTGCACGTTAACTTTCTTTAAGCATATGGGAAATTATCTGGTATGTCACCCACCAAAGGAAAAAAAGAAAAGAAAAGAAAAAGTACAAATTTGCACAATGAAAGCCCAATACTTTAAAAAAAATGATACTCAAAAGAGGGGATGACACATTATGAGAATTTGAGGCATATGGATATATACCTCTATTTACTTACAGTGTCTAAGAAGACTCATAGAGCATCTTTTTTTAACCCATCCCACATTCATCAACTAGAAATTCAGTGAGTTTATTTATTTCTTGCAAACATTCTTACAGGTTTAGTAGCGCATGGTTTCACTTTGCTATTTGAGCCATTCAGCCATCAGCTTTCAAGAATTCCAGCATTCTTCCTACCAAACCTGTGTTCTGCATTTGAGTATGGCAAAAATTGTTCACTGGATGACACACTTAAATATACAGAGGCTTTTTAACATGCAAATATTGTTTAATTAAAAATTGGTAATTTCCCCCAGCTCTAATGCAGATTTTTGATGTGCTTTAGTTAGGGCCCAATCCTGCCAGGGACTGAATGCTCTCAACTGTCACTGACTTCAAAGGGAGTCAGACGGTGCAGACGCTTTGCAGCATCAGACCCTTAGAGATTTATAGTTTCAGAAACGCTGAAATGGTCTTTCTGCAATAAAGGTCCGTCCCAAGTGACTGGAAATGCTCTCTCTCTCATCCCCATGCAGCCCCAGACCATTCCATCCTTCTTCTGCTGCCACTGGACAATGAATCAGAAGGATGTCTCACTCAGGTGCCAGGACAGTTGATTGTTCACCACATTATGTATTAAATAACCACTATGGGCTAGATCTTGGAGTCCTTACTCAGGCAAAACTCCCATCAAAGGCAATGGGGCTGTTGCCTGAGTGAAGAACAAAGCATCTGGCCCTATGTACATAGTCTTTAGGACTTGGTAGTGAGTGTTGTGAAGGAAATTTTGCTATGAAATGTATTCCTGTTTTCATAAAGAGCACTCTGAGGAGTTGTTCTTTGAACCCTTGAAAACATTCTGTTGTAGAATGCCACAAAATTTTATCTTGTCACCCTTCATAGTCAACATGCATACAGGGCCATTTAGAAGGTTTGTGAGGGGCCCTGGGGTACATCTACATTTTGAGCTAGAGATGTCATTTCCAGCTCAGGTAGACTTCCACATGCTAGCTTTAAGCTGGTACACTAAAAACAGAAGCATAGCCGTGGTGGCAAGGGCAGCAAGATACATTAGTCATGCTAAGTACCATCCCGCCTGAGACCCCAGGTATGTACTGTTGGAGACTAGCCATCCCACCTTAGCAACACTGATATATTTTAGCATGCTAGCTCAGTCACAGCTAGTGTACGTACTATACAAGCTCAAAATGACCCCTGCTGCTTGGAATGTAGATGCAGCCTTTGTATACACTGCCTTCACCCTGATGAAATGTAGACTTCTAAGCAAGTTGGAACTTTTGTTTCTCGGTTGTTTGGGTGGTTGGTACAATTTTGGGATGATTGTATAGGCTTCTGCTCTTTTTTAGTTGCTATATAATATATTTGCTGTGAAGATGCCTGGGGCAATTTTGTGTGTGTAGTTAATAAAATAAACATAAAATACATTTTAAGGGTGTTTCCTTTGTGTGTTTTTACAGTGTATGAGTTACTCCCAAACTTGTAACAGGGCAGGGTAGCTAAGTATGAAGTAACAGGAGTTTGTTTTCCATTTTTATTATGTCTTCAGGTTATTTTTTTCTTTTAAAGCCTCCTCTCTTTTCCTAAGCACCTTGAAGGCTGAATATTTTGCATTTCTGTTCACTTGTTATTTCCTTATGGAAACCAGGGTCAGCATTAACATACACACATTTGAAAAGCAAATTTAAAAAAACCACAAAACAAGACTTTCGCCTTGTAAAGGTATGGGCAATCCCTGCACACTCTCAGGCCATGTCTACACTGCCGAGTGAAGTCGACTTACTTTATGTCGACTTTCAGCAGCCGATTTTAGAAGTCGCATCAGCGTGTACACACTACGTGTTTGCGAAAATCTTGTACGTCCACACTCACCAGGCTTATTTCAACTTTCAAAGCAGTGTACTGTGGGTAGCTATCCCACAGTGAAACTAGCCACGGTGGCTGTTGGGATGAGTTTCATCATCCCATGATGCAACGTTGCTACCCCCTCCTTTCCTCCCCCAAACAAAGAGGAAAAAAAATTTTGCGCTGCTGTTTTACTCCCCACAATCACCATTGCTGTGGAGACATGGAGGCAGCTTGACTCTGCACTATTATTGTGAGTGTCACAACTACATCTCGGCTTATCCTTGAGTATTTTCGAAGTATAGCAAGAAGCCGAAGCACAGGCAACAATAATGCCACCGAGGCTGCCCTGCTACAAGCCATCAAGCAGAACAATTCCCGATTGCTGCAGGCTGTAACCCATCATCTGCAGTCCCTGGAGCACCGGTTCTGGTGCAGGGAAACAAGCACAGAATTCATATCCATATTCTGGGACAAGGTCAGCCGTCACGCTCTGAGCTCTGTCTCTGCAGCTGCGGAGGCATTCATGAGCTCACCAAACATGTCATGTCTTGGTTTTTTTTCCTCTTTCTAATCTGCAATAGTCTTTTGGCAGCATTTCTTGAGGCGGGGCCAAGGTGTCTTGAGGGAGGTGTCTAGAGAATGAAAAAAAAGAAAATAACGAAGCAGTCATTGTTAGCAGAGGGAAGAAAATGATACAACTGCAACAATGTAGACAACACTCCCCATGCAGTGCACAGGGCAAACCCAGACCCTCATTCCATTCCTGACAGCACAGAAGGGTCTGCTCCCTGTGCCCTTCCAGAGGAGATGTGTAGACAGTAGGGGGTGGATGTGTGGGCGGGGATATAGTCTCTGTTTAAACCAAATAACAGTAATAAATGTGACTTGGTAGGACACTACAATGGGGAATGCAAAGGCACACGGCATCTGCTGTATAGCTCCGGTATTTTAAACACATGCTGTCTTCCCTAGGTGACCATGAGCGGTATCAGTCTCCTGAGGGTCACACAAGAGGAAAAGGAAGATTTGCTGCATGAAGCAGGGTACCAGCTTTGTTCTGCCATTATGCAGGCTCCCTTCATTGCAGCGTGGCACGGCAAAGTAGCCTACCGTGGTGGGAGGAACAAGGCAGCCCTCCTCAGAAAACTTTTGCAAAGAATAACAGATTACCTGCATGAAAGTTTCGGTGAGATAGCAACTGATGATTAACGTAGCATTTCTCATCACATAGACAAACTGTTCCCTGGGTAACCTTCCAATACAGTCACCGAAACGCCTGAAATCCACTTCTTGCCCCCCAACCCAGTGTAAAAGGACAGAACTGCTTAGAAGAAAAAAAACTCACCAGATGTGCCTTCCACGGGATCATTAGTGCTGTCCTATGTGCTGCCGGACTGCTCTGGGGTCAGGAATATGTCCTGACTTTCAGGGAGAACGGACACCACGCTCTCGTGCACACTCCTCCCCTCAGCCTCCTCTTCCTCCTTGACCATGGAGTCCCTTCTCCAGCATGCCCTGTCCAGATTCCTTTTGCTGGCTCTGAGCTGAGCCAGAATGGACTCCTCGCCCCGCAGACCGATGAGATCTAAGACCTCTGGTCGACTCCATGGTGGAGCGCATTTGGGCTTTGCAGTAGCCATGCGGAGTACAGTGACAAAGCTCTCTCCACGCTGGCAGCACAGGAAATGAAAATTCAAATCTTCCTGGGGCTTGAGGGGAGGGGACATTTCCTGGTAGCATGACACAGAACAGCACAGCGTGATTGTCCAGAGCGGTCAAAATGGAGCATTGTGGGATACCTCCCGGAAGCCAATAAATTCACTTTAAGTGAAGTTGTGTGCACACTGACACTAAATCAAACCAATACATTCGAATTAGGTGCTACGTCGACTTTTGCCACGACTTATTTTGACTTAATAGTAGTGCCAGTGTAGACACAGGTGTTCGGAGGTCAAAGTAAGTGACTTTACGTTGACCTCTGTCGCCAGTGTAGACCAGGCCTCGGTGTGGCACTACAGGGGTGCCGCACCTTAATTTCCGGAATTGGCAATACAGACTGGGGCCTTTTAAATAAGGCTTCAGGACAGGAGCTATTCAAACAATTCTTAAGGTCCTCACCTGAGGATGGTGAGTCAGAGCTCCCAAACTTACCATCCACAACACCAAGTCTCTGCAGCTATGCTCCCAGAGCCTGAGCAACACCACCATTCATTACAGCCTACATAACTTCTACTCCCTCCTCCCTAGCTTGGCTTCCTCTGCCTATTTATATAGCCCAGGCTTCCTTGATTACACCCCAGGCTACCCCAGCATGTTCCTTTAAGGACACTCTCCTTCACAAACCTATGTCCACATTTTCCTCACCTGAATAGAAGTAACACATGGAAGCATATTTTTGCTTCATATCATTGCAGTTTGCAAATAAATATTAATTCTCAGTATCTGTGAGTATTTGGTGTTCCTTAGTGGTAAATAGCCATAAATAATACATTCAGCTATATGTATTAACTTATACTGTATACATTGTTCAGTGTACCAGATGCAAAAAGGCTTTATAGATGACTCTGTTGCAACCTGCTGTAGTCCCATTCTCTGAACCGACATCAGTCTTGAGAGTGGAACCATTCAATCCCTAAGACTTCCGGGTCTTGGAAATGATTGGTCACTCTTCCTAGCTCTGGGTCACACAAATGCACACCCCAAGTGCAGACTCCATGTGTGACACCCCTCACGGCAGTAGGACCCTGCTGACGCAGCCACCTAAACCATGAAACCAGTGCTACAGCCCTCCTTATCCCTGTTTCTCCGGTTACTTGGACATGTGACCCCTGGAGTCCACTTGGTTGGGCAATCCTTAGTTTCTCAAATTACTCTGTTCAGGGAGCACATGACAGGTAAAGTAAGGAACACAGGTTTAGCAAATGACTTCTTAAAAACACTTCTTACTCTTAGACAGCACAAGAGCATTACAGATCTAGGCAAAACAACGAACACCTGGATGCAATCCCCCACCAGAATGATCTCATCTCTACACTTGGCCCAACGTCAGTTCATGTTCTGGCTAGGGAAGACTCCCTTTTCTCGCATACAGCAGTGATTGGCTCTTTTTGCTTCACTTTTAAAAGCAATTTCTGACCTTTTTCTGCTTCTCTTGGTATGCTGGGAGCTTCCATTCTCCAATCTCCTCTTCGTCTGGACTGCTGGGCATAAAGGCTGCTAACAATTAATGGTTCTGCTGGTAGTTCTCATTGTCCCTCTGATAAGGCTATTCAAGATAGATGGCCCTGTTTCAGCTTCTCAGATATCAGCCAGGTCTACACATACATTTTATTAGCATAACTATGTTGGTCAGGAGTGTGATTTTTTCTCCACCTGTGACTGACATAGTTACGCCAGCAAAAGCCATATTGTAGATGCAGGCATACCATCAAAAAAGTCATTTTGGTGGTATTGCTCATTCTGTTCGGGGAACTGGTATAAAAGAACTCTTTAGCCAGTATAAATTAAAGGAGTTAAGGAGAGCTTTTGGGCCCAGCTAGTCCTACCCTATTATACCTGCAGCCAGTGCCAGTCTTGGAGGGGAGAGAAAAGGAGCAAAGGGAACCTGGGTCAACATGGGGCTGACTGCAAAGAGGCAGGAGCCAGCTGCCTTCTTACCTGAAGGAAGACTCACTAGCTGGCAGGCTGAGGCAGCCACCAGGGATAAAACACTGTCTTCTTGGCCAAAAGACATGGAGAAAGAGGCCTAGGAGCACCTGGCCTGAGAGGAACCTGGTTGACAGAAGCGTGGAGACCTTGTGTGGGGTTCTGACCCCACAAAACTTATGGTGGCTCTGTCTGAAGGAAACTGGCACCGCAGCAGGATGCCACTCAGAATCTATGAGGGGGCACTACTAAGAGACAAGCCATCACAGGGACTTGGCCCATAGAGGACATGCACCAAACTAATGGGACTACAGTAGGAAATAGCCTTGGGCAGTGAATGTAGACTCCCTGCTGGATGGTTCCCTTCTCAGGGCTGCCTTAAACGAGGTCCTGTGCTGGGATGATAGGTGTAGTCTGACTTCTATATATGGAGGGGCAGCTCCAGTCAGGCCAACTATATGGGGGGGGAGCAAATTCCATGACTGCCTGATGTTTGCAGTTTGGTGGGGCAATGTCCCTCTGCCCCACCTCCAAACTGGTGGAGTGGGAGGGCCTGGGTCTCCCTCCCCCCTGCTTTAAAGACAGGCACCTCAACTACAGAAGCAGGGTCAGGAAGCTAGGTATTCCAACCACAAGGCTGACTGCCCTCTAAGCATCCCCCTGTTACACTGCTGAAAAGACTTTGTCTCTAACACCCATCTAAAATCCAAAGTATGATGAGTAAAGCTGGTCCAAAAATTCTGAACTTCAAAGTTCTTCAGCTAAACAAGGGAATGTGCTTTTCACAAAAAGAATTAAACAAGTTTTCTTGTTTTTGGAGCTGGTTGAAAATGTCAGACTGAAGTTTTTCAATGAAAAAAGGGACACATTGTGGAAGTGCTGTGTCTAATTTCAACCATACAGTTCCCTTTATACCTACTCCGGTCCCATCTCCCTGGCACTCCAACCACTCTTTCAGCCTCCATCCCTGATTCCCAGCCAGCCTCCAGACAGCACATCGTCCTAATTTCCACATAAGTGCCTCAGTCCACTGCCACCTCCCATTAACCTGCCACTGGCGGACAAGGTCTCCAGCTTGCCAGCTTTGCCTGTTGCCGAAGTTGACTGCCCAGTGATGCTTGGAGTTCCACTGCCCAGGTAAATCTTGCCTCAAGGCTTATTCCTGGTCCCTAATAGCTATTGCTGGGTCAGGGATGAATGAGGAAGTAGGAAGAGAGGCAGGCCATGGTTAGTGGATGTCATAAAATCATTTGGGAGGCCTGATCAGCCTGTCATTCTCCTCCAGTGCCCATTAGCAGGACTGTGGAAGAAGACACAGGCAACACACTTGAGGGAGGTATGAGAGGATCCAAGGTGATTGACTGGAGCCATGGAATGGGGCAGGTTACTGAGTGGTAGAGGCAGCAATAATCTTTAATCTTCATATCTAACAAAGGGATTTAGGCCTTGATATGGAACTACTCAGATATTTAAAATTATGCACATACTTAAGTACTTTGCTTGATCAGGTCCTTAATCCTAGTTACAACTACAAATCTCAACACAGCCTAACTCTGAAGCTATTAATTATGCTTCCTTATGTCCATCCTTCAAAGAGTTACATGCTTAACTTTTCACAATTTAAAGCCAAGCACACGTATAAATGTTTACAAGCCTGTGGCCTTAAACTTCATGCAGAAATGAACAAGAAAAATTATAGTTATGCAACTGTTGTGTTTGAAAGAGAAGCAGCTTGGGGGATATAGAGAAAACTGAAGTGAAATACTGCCATCCTGTGGCTAATTGATAAGCAGATATTTAGGAAAACCAAAAGGACATATTGTTGGTGTGCATAAGTATAGGAGACTTAGCTAGGGCTAATACCTCATTTTACAGTAGAGCTAATACTTTGACTAAACTGACAAATGTTTCATCACCACTAGAAGACCTTTACTATTACACTATTTTTTCCCTTTGTCACAGGCTCCCATCAGGGTCTGTGTTGGGACCCTTGATGGGTCCCTTGGGTACACAGTTTGTGCCCTTCCCGAACAGGGCAGTTTGTGTTGTTGTTTCCCTTGAGTTTGTTAGTGTATCACTGCCTTTCAAGTGACTTGTGGGGGCTGTCTGATGCAGAGGAGCTGCAGCTGCTTTGCTGTCTTAGGCTTCTCTGCTTCTTCCTCCTTTGTTGCTCTCCCTCATTTATACTGGGTTTTCCTCCTTCATGAGGTTCAGCTGTGGGTGTCTACCTCCACAATTGGCTCTTGAAGCTGAGCTTGGGTGTGGCAGGTCTGTTTGTTTGCAGGTAGGGGAAGCTCCCCTCCCCCTCCTGCCTAAATCCTGAATGGGGTTTATAAACCCCATTACACAAAGTAAAAGTATTTGAGGAACAGTGACTTTTATAAGTTAAATGATTTATTTGTTTTACTAAATACCAAATCTTAACCTTTTTATGGACTCTGTGCAAATTTAAAATGTAAATGTTTGTTTCATTGGTCATACAGACAAACAATAGTTTGATTTTGCCAAATTATGAATTTAACTTATGTTTCTGAGTAGAAGCTGCATTTTTTGCTGAGAGTTCGTGGTTTCCTTTCTGGAAAAGACAGTTACATTTATAACAATTAATGTGATTAGAATTTTTAAAAAGAGTCACTTTGTTTTAATGTTTACAATATTTTAGTGACTAATTCTGCATTTCTTTGTCCTTGAAGTCTAGAAGGATGAGTCACTAAAACAAGAAATATATTTAAAAACTTTGGTCTAGTTTCTGCTCTTACTTTTATCTGTGTAACCCCATTACCTTCAGTGTGGTTGCGGAGGAAGACTATTGGGCTTATTTTCCTAATGTTTGAAGAATTAAAAGGTTGTTTTTGGTTTGGTTTTTTGGTTTGGGGGTTTTTTCTTTACAGAAATCAGTGTAACTCTGCAAGTACAGTAAGAGTATTACAGCATTTGTGGTTACAAATGTCACAAACAAACAGCTTTGTAATTTCATGAAAAAAACCCTCCAGTACTAAAACCCCTCATTTTTAGCATACTTCTTGTTCGCAGTTTACATTCTCAGGCACAATGCAAAACGACCATCTGAAGCACTTTTGAGTATGTTTTATAACATTCACAGGGCAAACAACAAGTGTAGATCTATTAGCTTAGCTGGCACTCACAGATGCTATTTTCTCCTTATATTACTGTATTTCTACAGCTAGCCAGAATATTAACTGGCCCTTCAAATAAAATGTATTTGGTCTGTCTCATACTAGAACTAGAATGTGATTGAAACACTATAGGAACTAGCGTGAGAGTGAGGGCTTACCTTCACTGCAGAATAAACTGCATGAGCAACACTTGAGTTAACATAGTCTAGTTTGAGTGAGAGCAGTCACACTGCAAAGCACTTCCACTACAGAGTGACTGGATTAGCAGCACAGAATAGCTTCATCCTCACTGCAATACTAGCCCCAGTATCAACACCCTTCAATCTTTAACTCATACAAATGAGTTAGATGATGAGCCAGTTAGTTTGAGTTTAAAGGGCCACTTAACACAAGCTAGGGTTGGGTTAACAATGAGTTATTATATAATTCAAGCTAACAAGACAGCGAAGGCAAGTGCTGAGTGTGACTACCAAAGAGATGTTGGGAGCACATCAGAACCTGAGCCCTGCGGCCCAGGAATGAAGCCCAAGCCTGAGCCCCACCGCCCGGGGCTGAAGCTGAGCCAGAATGAACATGACCCTGAAATGCACGTGTGCTTGTCAAAGATACCTCCACATCTTCAGAGAATTGTTGATCAGCATCAGCAACAAGTTTCACACTGAGTAAAACAAAAATAATATTTTTTGTACCTAGGTCTCCTTTTCTTTTTTCTATTATATATATGTGGGCATTTAACTGTATAACTAACAATTTAATACAGTTCTTAATCTATTGGATATGTAGAAAAATAGCTGTTGTGGCACAGGTGGGTCATAGAGTTTTTACAGCATGCTGGGTGGGCCTCAGAAAGAAAAAGGTTGAGAACCTCTGATCTAGACCACATAATACACACACCTGTGCACGTTTTTCTGCCTCAGGTTCCTCATCCTCTTTGAACTTAGGATAGAGTCCAGCCACCCCTCCTGTATGGGGCTACTCCTCTGAATCATGGGGTATCTCTCACTCTGACCTCTGCAGTCAGTGCCCTTCTCCTGCCAAGCTTCCTCTAGCCCTTCCCAGGCTGAATGCTGCAGGGGTGAGGAGAAGGACCATCCTCATTGCTCACAGGAGGGCAGGACAAAGGCGGGAACAGAGCTGTCCTGAACTGCTGGGCTCTTTAGCTCCTTTCTCCTCCTGTGAGAATGGCTTCAGGTTGCTGAGGGCAGGGAGATAGCACTTTCTGTAGCAGCTGTGATTGGTTACTCTGCCCCAGGAGGTGGACAAGTGGGGCAAACAGCCAACCAGAGGAGATTTTCCCTTAGGTAGTGCTCAAATTCACTAGCAGGCTGGATTTTCTCATGTCACAGCGAAGATCCTATCACTCGTGAAAAAACCATGAGAGTTGGCAACATTGGCAGCATCAAGGTTTAATGACTTTCTGTTGTTAGCCCTGTACCACCACTCCATGGACAACAGAGAAGGTAAGAAACCTCTCATTCAGAATGGAGTCGGCAATCTGACACACATACATATAAAGAGCCTCCTACCATGTCAAACAGAATTCAGAAGCTGTACATAGATTCCCCAAATGGTTGCTTTGCTGTAAAGGAGACTGAACAACCCAGGCCCATGGCCTTGTCAAAATAAAAATTTGCCTTCAAAGGTAAACCCAGTGCTTAAAAGATCATTAAAAGAGGTTGACTCTGTTACCTTTTGTGAACAGATCCATTCTGCCGCAGAACCTCAGCAGTTCAGCTGCATGGTTAAATGACAGACTGTGGACTGTTCAGCTCCCTAGGTCTATCAGATCATTCACAGAGAGTCACCGAGAGCCTTTTGGGGGTGTTGAGCAGGGAAATCTAAGAAGGGGCCTACAACTCTGCAGGCTGTAAGCTCAGATGCAATGATTTCCTTGACTATTTGGGAAACAGATTTTAGGCTATTAAAGGAATGATGGGCCCATCCATTGTAGTATGAGATTTTAAATCCTGTTTTTTGAAACTTACCTATTGCAAAGCCTTAGGTAAAAAAAACCATATGTGGGTGCCTAAAGTTAGGCTTCTAGAGCCAGACCTTCAAAGATATTTAAGCACCTAATCACTGATTACCTAATCTCACTGATCACCGAAATGCCTCAAGAAGCAAGGCTCTAAATCCATATTTAGGTACCTATCCATGGCTCCCATTACCTTAGTATCTAAACATTTCACAGTCCCTTCTTTATTTATCCTTACAACATGACTGTGCTGTAGGAAAGTGGTATTGTGCTCATTGTACAGATGAGGAATTCAGGTACAGAGAGGCACTAAGAAACTTATCCAGGATCACACAGGAAGTCTGTAGCAGAGCAGGAAACTGAAACCCAAAATCCAGAGTCCAAGGTTAAGACCCTAACCACTAGACCATCCTTCCACTCAGGGGCTTCTCCCTTAAATGTAGCATGATTTTCAAATGTATTAGCTTTAGGCACCCATATATTACCACATTATATATATGTGTGTGTGTGGTGTGCGTGTGATATCTCCATTCATGTGATATATTGCAGCAACTAGGCAGGCGACTGCGTAGAAGGGCCTCCTGAGAGACACTCACACCAAGTGAGCCTGGCCTGGAAACCTTCAAGCTTCTATCTGAGACTGGACTGGAAAGGGCACCACAGGCACTAGGCCTGAAGAGCCCTGACTCTTGCCTGCAGTCCTCCATGGAACCAAACAACGATTATTGTTCACCTTGAACTGTAACTGTTTAAGTCTCTGTACCCAAGGTATTTGCAAACTTTCCCTTCCCTGCCAGTGCTAGTAAAATACCCTTTCCCTTAGCCATGTGTCTGCATGATTATGGGACCCACCAGGGCCGGAGCCTACAACAATGCCTAACTACTGAAATACCTACACTGCTTGCCTCCAAGTCATGGTACACCTGGCACACTGCTGGTATCTTAGGGGTTTGGTGTACTCCAGCACTGAGCAGTATAATAATAACAAAAGAAATGGGAGCTTCCCCTTTTAGACTATGGTAGGGTGAGGTCTTAAAAGAATCTCCTACGAAGCAAACATTTGAATTCCCAGAATAAACAAAGTTCTCAATGCAAAGCTAAGTCTTGTGGTTAAGGGCATAACATATATGTCCCCCTCTGTAGCTGCTCCCCGGGAATCCTGTCATCTCTGTGTAGTGGCACTGCATAGTTCTCCGAATAAGGAAGTTACAGAGACACTCAGCACTTGTAGAGACACTGCATGCGAGTAAAGTAAATCCAGTAAATCCAAATTTAAATCAGTGAGGTTGTTCTGAATTTACACAGGTATAAATGAGAGTAGAATTTGGCCCTTAAAACATTCTCTGATACTTCACATGCCACAGTGATGTGCATCATGTAAGAACATAGGCAAAAAGGAGAAGATACAAACCAGAAATGCCAATCTTACAATATAGTAAAAGCCTTTACACTTCAGAGCTTTCCATTCACCTCAAATTCTTACTCTGCTTTTCCAAAATATACTAAGTGTTTGAAAAAGTCGGCCGTTTCACAACTAACCTTGGATGAGCTAATCTTTGACCAGCATATCCAGAGTAGGCAGCTACATTTCCAATAACTACCAGTATCATTGTTCTTTATCTCTGTCGTCGCACTGGAGTCTCACACTTATACGTTTGATTTCTGAACATTTGCAGTTGAGGGGTTTATAATGATTACTTGTCAACAGTAAATTGTCAGACATCAAAAGGGAAAGGTTCATATAGGGACATTTAACCTGTGCCACATATACACCATCATAAGTAACTAGGGAGTTAGGTAGATGAGCAGGAAGGAGGAAAAAAGTCTTTCAAACTTTTGATGAATACAAACACTATTCAAACTTACTCTTTACTTGAATAAACAGATACAACTTTGCTCTCTAGAAAAGCACAACACTGAAATAGAGTATCAAATCCTGAAATCATATGGGGGTATTGTGTGAAATAATGACTTTGGATCAGTAATTATTATGGTCCAAATCCCAAGAAAACCTGATTATTTGAATTCCATAAACTTCAGTGGGAAGTTGCAGTGTTACCTGAGATTTTTAAATGTTGTTATACAGATAGTTCGAAAACAGATACAAAGTTTATTTAGAAGTGAATGGTTACATGAAATAGAAAGAGATAGAAATCAAGCATGACTTGTAACCATATAACAATGTATATATTTATCAAAATACTACTATTAGAAGATATATGGTACAGAAAATTGTACTTACACTACCAGAACATATATGGTATAAGAACAACTATAACTTAACTCTATAATACTTAACACTATTAATCTAACAATACCTTAATTAATCTTATACATTAATACTTAATACTCTATACATATATTATTACAAATCATTAACAATCTATCATCCAGCAAGCGTTAGGCCAGGCAGTTGCTGGATGGGTACAGAGGGAGAATCTCACTCAGACCACAAGCATCCAACGTTATTGACATGCAGCCTCAGATGGGCTTAACTTACATTCTGTGCATTTCTTTTAGCTCTTACTCTATTTGTTTCTGTAATTCTGGGTGTTATATGAATTTCTTAATTAAGTTTATATTTAATCCTAAAGGTATTGGGTCTATCTGCTCATATAATTGATATTGGTCTTTAATTTCTTCCTTTACAATTTCTGATAAAGTAAATTTAACATCACAACCTATTACAGAGGGGACATTACATAAACACTTGTTCTCATAAGGATTATAAACTATATCATATACGTAGTTTACTTTGAACATTGTATACCAACTTCTAATACAAACATATTGTTTTCCTACATACACAATTATTGAATTGTTGGATGGGCATCGGTCTTAATTGGTAGTAACATTTTCCTTTTTTTTGTTCAAACAAATATCACAAGGTTGGATAGCATTATTATTATAAATATATCTGATTCCTTGTTCTTCTGTACAATCCTCAAGTTCTACTGTTTTCCATGTTTGATTGTGTTTTATTGCCCAAAGTCTGTATCCAATTGGCTGCATTACACTTGTGTTAATATTCAACCCAACTGCTATAGATGGAGATATCCATTCTATCTGTGCATCAGATATCATAAGTACGAATGTAACTATTTGATTGTCTTCAGGATTGTAAGTGAAATTTACCATTTTCCACCATTAATTTAATTTTATTTCAAAGTCAGACATATTTCCACATAACACTTTTTATCTCAAGGAGTAAAATTCCATTCATCCCATCTCTTGTAGTCTTTTACTACATCATTTGTCCATGTCTATGCTTGGATACATGTCAATGCCAAAGATACATTTCTTTGTAATACCTCCACTGCATCTATAATATTTAAATGGTTTTTTCCTTGTAATTTTTCCCATTCAGGAAGTAAGCTAGCTATTAAGAACTGATTGGTACTCATTTCATTTAGAGCTATTTTCAGGGGTTTAGATAGATCTCCGAAATGCTTTCCCATCATATTTAATTTATTAGCTAATATCTCCAGCTCTTTACTATTGAATATTCCTAGTCCAGTTCCTGCTCCTCCCAGAGCTGTATCAATCAAACTTTTCTTCATTCTATTGGTTGAGGCTCTGGGGAAAAGTTCCAACCATCTGTTCTATTCTTTAACCAAAGATTCAGTATATTTGCAACATTGGGGTCTAATATGAGAGATTGGAGCTATATCAATCGCTACCCTTTTTAATGTGTAAGTGGGATCTATTAATTGTCTCCTGACATCCTCCTTGACTACATATGGACCAATATCCATTGACTTTGGTTCAGATATCCAGGAAATAGAAAAAGGACAATTAAAATTACGACCTATAATTTCCTGAACTCCACTTCTACATCTTCTAGTTATATTCACCTGGGCATCACATCGGTAATGGAACAGAATTTCATCCAGATATCCTATTTTACATTCCTCTTCATTTGCAAAATGTGGATACCGTGGCATTTGTAATTTTAATTGCCTTTTAGATATGATTCTAATCTGTGATTTACACTGTACATCCACGTCACTAACCCCTCCTCGTGGGTCTTTGATTTGAAATGTACTTCATGTTAAATTAATATGATTATGATACCATTGTATAAACAATAGAACTTGTTCTTTTGACTCCATTTTTGGAATATTTCATACCACAATAGCACATACAGATTATTTTCCTAATTGTATAGACATACCCTCTGATTATATTATTACATTAGGCGCTTCTATGATTGCAAACTGCCATACTCCCACTGTTATCATTTTACCATATAGTTTCCCTTTATTTTCTGTGGTATTCCATTCACAAATTGAGGGTTTTGATGCCAAATGATACTGAGGATGAGTTACTAAATAGCTGGAACATTAGGGACATGATAAGATATTATAAGATGCTTCCCTCAGCTGTACTATTAACTTCTTTCATAGCCTGCATCTCTTCCTGTAAGCAAGCTGTTTTCTGCTGGCAATATGCATCATCAACTCCAATCTGCTGGTTTTGCAAATCTGAAACAGCATCTACTCTTACCTGTGTGGCAGTTTCTTTTAAGCAACAATCTTGCTCCCTTAATGTTTTAAGCCATTGCTTATTGCCAGTGTGCTGCAGCCTTTTGGTCTGCAGTCCATGTCTTCCCTATAGTATGGAGCTCTCAGTTTTAGGCTGAGCCTCCTCCTTAGACCAAAACTTCAGTTGCTTTTGGAACAACTGTTGATCTTGGGCTGAGGAATCTTCCAACCTTTTAGATTCTTCTAACCCCAATATGCAGGGTTTCTTCAGCTCTTTTGCACTCATGGCTGGGACATTTGTTCCTGTTGTCCCAGACATATCACTCATCTTACTCAACCAACTAGTGCTCCTATTTGGGGAATCTATGAGCTTGCTAGCGTAAAGTTTTTGCAGAAGCTTTTCAGGATTAAGCTTTTCATAGTGCAAACTGGCAGAATTCTTATCCCCAAAACTGGTCCTTTCCTCTTTATTGCACCATTCAGAGATGTCATCCCAACCGCCTTCTTCTTCCTGACCTTTTATTGCCATTACTGCTCCTTCTCCTTATTGCCGTTTGGATCAATTTGGAGCATATGTTTGGCACTGACAAGCCATACAGGTACTCCCAGGATCTTTTCCTAGTTTTGTGAGCACTGCCTCCACCACAGTTTGATCACCTAATGCTTTTGGTTTCCATTCTACTATCTCCTTAACTTGCCCTGTTCCATCTGTGCTTTATTGGCTTCTTTCTGTGCAGCTATTATTTGAGCTTTTGTGTTGACACAGTGGTTTCCAATGCATTAGCTTTAGCTTTTGCACTGGTCAATTCCTCCTGTAGGGCAACCCTCCGAGTATTCTGTGCCAGCACCATAGCTCTCAGAACTTCAACCTGTATTTTCAAATTAATCAGTTCTTTCTATGAATTAACCAATTCTTTTTCTAACTCATTATATGTCTCCTTCTCTGATTCCTTTCCTTCTTTTAATTCTTGTATCGCTCCTACCAACTTCTCTACTTCTAAATTCAAAACGCTTGCTGCCATATATAATCTTTGTAAAGCAGCTCACTTCTTCTCTTTCTTAGTGGGGTTTCTGAAGAAATTTTTTTTCTTCTCTGGTTGGACCCATTGTTCCCACTGCTCACACAATTGTTGGTAAGTGCTAGGCCCAACAAATGCATTTTCCTTTCATGGACCATGTCCCACTTTCTGAACAAAATCTCCTAAACTGTTTCTTAGCATTGTTTCTGAAATATCATCCTGCCTTAGTTTCCCTTTTCTTAACATTTTTATATCTAAAATTTATTCTTCTTACTCCCTTTAATGAGCAGTTTGAGGCCTATTTACTTTAATAAATAGCCCAAAATACAATCACTATAACTTTAGCTACTTTAATGAGCAGCGTAAGTTTGTTAATTTTAATGAACAGCCTAGTTACCATGAGCTTAAAAAGCCAACCAACAGTACTGGACACCCTCTCTCCAACTGGGGGTAACCTCCTACACTTTTTTTTTCTTGCAACTTTAACTGATAAACCACTGGTTACCAGTTACCCAATATTCGTTACCCAATATTCTACCTTTCAATACAAGACTCTATTTTTCAAAAAAAATAATGGCTCGCTAGTCTTAACTATTTTATTACTACTTGAATCTGGGGAGCTCTAAGCTTATGTCCCAAATTATTGTTTTACTATTTTAATTTGGGGAACTCTAGGCTCATGCCCACAAATTATTTTTATTATTTAACTTCTAATTCTAATTTTAATTCAAATCTTGAGTTATCTGGGCTTGTTCTCTTTAATGAACAACACAATTATTTGTCACTAGTTTGGAACTTTGGTGGGATCCAAAGCTAGGCTCCGAAACTAAGACCAAACACTATTAAATGGTACGCCCTTACCACATGCTAAGGCTTGCTCCTAATATTCTATAAAACAGGTTAACTTTTAACTTACTTTGTGCCGGCCTCTTAGCTGTCACCGAGGCATGAAGACCCATGCATTTGGATATGACGGCCCAAAGTAATGAATGGCAATAGGTTCACTTCCCTCAATCTAAAACATAGAACTAAAGCCTGACCTCCAAGGTCTCTTCCTTCCTCCCAGGTACCACACAGCCTACAAACCTGACCTCCAAGGCCTTCTGCTTCCCCCTCAGCATCAAACCTCTATAACCAAATAATACTAAAGCTTGACCGCTGAGGCTTTCTGCTTCCCCCTTGGTGTCAAACCTCTATAAACATATGTAATGAGTGGGTGTGGCCTCCCTCCGAGACTGCCGGGAGGGCCAGGCCAGGCCTGTGGGGGCGGAGCTAGAGATTGTTTGTCTGCCTGCCTGGAAGCGAGAGGGTGGGACAGGAAGTATAAAAGAGAAGCCCAGAAATTCAGTCAAGCCCCAGCGCCCGGAGAAGAAGGACGTGCCTCTCCAGGCTCCCGAGCTGCCTGCAGCCTGGTACCCAGGCGAGCAGGCCGGGACCCTGTACCCAGGTAAGTGGACCAGGACCAGGGCCTGGGTCCCGGTGCTGGTGACTGACCAGCGGTCGACCTGGTACCCTGGGGTACCCCCAGAGCCAGACACCCCGGACTGAGGGTCCCAGAGGGGCCAGGCAGGACTTGGAGGAGCTGCCGGACGCCTATGAGGAGGAGGTGGCCATTCCAGGGCTGTTCTGGAGGAGCTGCCTCTGGCCTTGCCAGAGGATGATGAGGCACAGGCCCTGACTGGGCACGACCTGGAAGAACTGCCCCCTGCTGACCTCCCAGAACAGCTGCTGGACCTGCCACCCCTTGAATGTGATTGAAGGGATCTACAATGTGCCCCTGGCCAACTACCCTGACAAGCTGCTGGAACTGCTGCCCCCCAACGAGGATGAGTGGACGGCAGCAGAACAGGTACCCGAGGGAAAGGGGGCAGGAAGTAGCCCAGGGAAGGTTTTGCCAGGTCTGGAGATTGACGGACCAGACTGAGAGTCAGCATGTTGCGGTTGGGATTCCGTTGACTCCGTGGCCCACCCCTCTGCTACGGATAGGGACCTGGGCTGGGACGCAGTGGAGTCGGGTGGGCCTGCGTCCCCCTCCCCCTTCCCTGTGTGGCTGTGAGTGGTGTGCTGCCCTGCTGGGGGCCTTTGAGACTGTGAGTCGCCCTGCTGGGGGCCTTTTGGGAGTGCACATTTCCATAAGGCTACCCTGCCTGAGCCTGGGGACTATCCCCCTAACCCAGACTGAGCCAACCCCTGCCAGAGCAGGGTAAGGAGTGGGTGTGGCCTCCCTCCGAGACTGCCAGGGAGGGACGGCCAACCCCGCTACACCATAGCACTGACTACTGAATTATTCTGACCAAAGCATGACAATTTGGGTCTTACTTCTAGACCAGCAGTAGTTACTATGATTATGAGATTGGTTCAGTGTATTATACTGATCCTTTCCCCAGTCCAGTTATCTTAAGACATAAGGTTAGGAAGCCAATCCGAGGTTCCTATTTACACTTTATCTTATTTCCTACACTTGGGTGGAATGTATATTTTCTCGCTCCCAGATGACCTCAATATCTTTTAGGATTATTTATTCCTAAATTATCCTAATTATTGTTAATATTCACCTTTAAATTGTCAGTTTAATATAGTAACTTTCCTAGTTAAGATTAGAATTTTGCATATGCATATAAAGATTGAGAGAAAAAGAATCAAAGTATCACTGCCTTGTATTTCTATGTACTTTTATCCAATGGAGAGAGAAATTATATATATTCCCCTCCTGCAGTGATCTAGAGATGCCAATTTGTTATCATGTAACAACTTGGCCTCTGAAGGGGTGACTACTGAAGTGATTTAAATGCCAGATTATATATTATATAATTCCCCTCCTATCACCCAGGAATGGCAATTTGAAAGAATTTAGGGAAGCCGATTTGTTACCACTGAGAGAACTTTAGAGTACAGGATTACCCCTAAAAACTTCTGGTACGGTCATTCGCTCTACTGGAATTTCCATGGAGACAATCCTCCCTTGAAAGGACACGGATGCAGCCCGCTGACCAAGATAGAACACACAAGCTCTGATACTTCGAAAAGAGATACCAAGTTTATTTAGAAGTGAATGGTTACATGAAACAGAGATAGAAATCAAGCATGACTTGTAACCATACAACATCTATATTTATCAAAAATACAACAATTAGAAGATAAGGTACAGAAAACAATACTTAGACTACAAGAGCATAGACGGTATAAGGAAAACTAACTTAACTCTACAATACTTGACACTATTAATCTAACGGTACATTAATTAATTGCATACCTTAATACTTAACACTCTGTATGTGTTGTGGTACGCCAGCCCCCCTTTCTGGTGCTCGCCCACTGGCGACAGTCTCTGTAGGCTGTGGGGCCTGAGGTAGTCCCACCCCAGTCCGGGAAAGTCTCTGGGTCTTCCCCTCTCTTTGGCCACTCCCTTCAGGGCAAGCAGGTGCAGGCCTTTCTGTAGGCCTGAGGGGCTGTCTCCCCAACCTCACTGGGGAGGGCAGCTAGCCTGTTTGTGCCAGTGGCCCAGCAGGGTACCTGTTCTCTCTGTAGGCTGGGAGGTCCAGGATCAGGGTCCCCTTAGCTCTGCTTCCCCAGCAGTAGAAACCTCTACCTCAAAACTCTATCTCCAAACTTCTCTCTCCAATGCTCCAGCAGCTCCTTCCTCACTCTACCACCTCCAACTGCCTGCTTGCACTGGAGGTTTTTAAGTGTTTGGGGCGGGGCTCCTTGATTAGCCCCAGGTGGCCTAATTAGTTAAGCAGCCCCAGGTGGCCTAATTGCCTAAGCAGCCCCAGCTGCAACCTCTTTCCTGCCTGTAGGGAAGAGGGCTTTAAGCATTCTAGGGCTCACATATCGGCCCTGAAGTACCCTGCCATAGCCATCTGGCTTGACTTTACCACAGTGTGTAATTACAAATCCTTAACGATCTATCGTCCAGCAAGCGTTAGGCCAGGCAGTTGCTGGATGGGTAGAGAGGGAGAATCTCACTCAGACCACAAGCATCCAACTTCATTGACATGCAGACTCAGGGGGGGCCTTTAACTTACACAACCTTTAAAACCTCTCTGTGTTCGTCAGGGAAGGTCCTTCTGCTCTGTCCAAAGACGGCTACGAGAGCTGCCTCAGGCTCAGGCACAGAGCAGGGAGTCCGTTAGCCCGGTTGTCCAAAGCCTCAGGCGCACCTTTGCTTCAAGGATGCTCACCGTCGTTCAGGTCTTGTCCTTTCTTTCGCCGCAGGTTCTTTTCAGCCCTTGCTCTTCTCTTCAGCGCCGTGAGCTTAGCTCTTTTTCTGCTCAGGGGATCTCAGCTCCCTGCAAAGCTGAGCCCGCTGACAGCTGGCTATATATAGCTGTCGGTTTCGGGGGGGGAGGGGTCACGTGAGGAGGGAATCCCCCTTCCAACTGCCATTCTCAACTGTCACTTGCTGGATCTTTCTTATCACTAATCCCTAAGAATCCTAGTCCTAAAACAAATCATCATTCCAAATGCTACAAAATCTCCTGATACTGACACCACTCCTCTCAATCACCCAAATACTCAACCCATCAATCTCAGAACCCTTTTTAAAAAAAACCCTTTTGAGGCTTTTCTGCAAGCCCCCATTTCAACGCTCTCTGTGGCTATTTAGACAACTAAAGCAAAATCTCTGGCTACAAGATGGCTAAGAATAGAACAGCCAGCATGTATCTGCGAAAGGTGAAGGCCCTCATGAAAAAGGACTCTTTGGCTTCAAAGGTAAACCAGCAAGAAGATCAATTGGCCAAAGAAGCAGCATGTCTAGGCCCAGAGACTGTATGGAGAGGGTCAAAGGACCTAAACCCTCCAGTATGCCTGCGGAAACCTAAGAAAGAAAGCGACATCTCTGGCATTATAGACATGCAATAGAAGGACAAAGGGTTGCAGGAGATGCTTGATAAACAAGAATATCTAGGTTGCAGGATATTCAGAACCAGAGAAGCAGTGATCCTAGCGGAGAAGAAAGGGACAGGAGAGGGTGCTCCAGTGCTTTGCATACCCATGTGC
The DNA here is from genome assembly GCA_007922155.1 of Mesoclemmys tuberculata. Lineage (NCBI taxonomy): Eukaryota > Metazoa > Chordata > Testudines > Chelidae > Mesoclemmys > Mesoclemmys tuberculata. The sequence continues at coordinate 68,380,284 of ML675610.1, forward strand.
TTGAAAGATGAGATGGTTCATCTAGCGCATCAACAACATCATTTTGGCAAGGACAAAGATTCTTGGCAGTGGCTTGGTGGCCCAATGTATCTGTTCATGTGGAGCTATTTATTAACAGATATTTAAACTGTGATAGTAATAATGCTGATGGAAAAGTGATCAAAGGGCCTTTGAAGCATCAGGCCATCATAGGACCTTGGAAGCAAGTCCAAATAGACCACATAGGACCACTTCCTCAAACTGGCAGAGGAAAAAGGTATCTCCTACTAGTGGTGGATTCCTTTAGTAAGTGGCTAAAGGCCTATGCCACTTCCAACAATACGGCCCTGACAATGGCAAGAACCCTAATGAACGAGATATTCTCCAGGTATGGCATCCTTGAGTGCACTGACTCAGATCAGGGCCACCATTTCATCAGGGAAGTCATGAAACACCTGTGCCAAGCCCTAGGGATCTAGCAGAGGCTTCATGTTGCTGGTCACCTGCAGTCATCTGGGCTGGCCCAACGATCAAACAGAACCCAGAAGACAGCCCTGAAGAAGATGATGTGTACATCCAGCAAGGGCTGGGAATTCAAGTTTGCCCTCATTCTGAAGGCTGTTAAGTCTACTATGGGTTCACTCCCTATGATGTTTTCACTAGAAGAAAAATGCAAACACCCAAACTTTGGTGGGTGGAAGCTGGAGTTCCACCAGATGCATTTCAGTCTTGGTTGAAAATGGATGAGTTTGTGTCCAAACTGTTGGAAAACACTTCTGAGATCCAGAAACGAGTTGCCCACCAGTTGAGAGCCAAAATGCAGAGCATGGACAAGAGGCTAGGGTACAACTTAAGGATGGTTGAGTGGGATGTTGGAGACTATTCAGAAGCAGGACATGCATTAAGCCCAAGGTGGATGGGGCTGGTACGGATCTCAAGTAAGGCGGGTCCCACCATCTATGAGTTGGAACTAAATGATAAGAAAGGCAGGAAACATAAGAAATGGTTCCATAGTTCCCAACTAAAATTATGGAAAGCTGGACCTGATACTGAGAAATGAGTCTGATAGCAGTGCATAATTGTGATATGTTCTTTCCCACAGATAGCAAAATGGACTTCTATCGCCTTATATTTTGTTTGGGGCAAGTATGGAGTTTAATTGATATTTTGATGGTTTTAGAAGGGGAGCACTATTTTTGTGTCACCTCCTCACCCCCTCAAAATGTAACCCTTTCATACACATTGGCAATTGGATGTGGCATAGTTTATGTCTATGAAGAAAAAAACTACTGCTACTTGGCATGGAAACCTGAAAAAGGTACAGCATCAGTGTCAGGGGATTCAAGATGCCTCCAAATGGTAATTTTGATCAGTTGGGAAAACCACTTTGTAAATGGGAAATAAATCATCAAATCATTGTTAGATGTACCCAACCCCAAAAGGTACAAGGAATAGGTAGATGTGCCTGCATGAGTATGAAGGTCCCGAAGAGGGTAAAAGAGGGTCCCATGGAAATAACTATGATTAGCTTACAGGGATATATTCCAGGTAAGACTGCATACACCTAACCAGAATTGGACAGTATTCTGGATGTATCTGGTTATTGTGGAGGTAATCCATGCCTCAGTATCCCACAACGAGCTTTCACCACTCATTGCAAGTGGATTTTTAATGTCCCCATATGGCACAATGATACAGGAACTTGGCACACATCAAGCACTTATGGAGCTCATACATCTGTCCAAGTGGAGGTGCTACCTCAGCCCTGCATATTCCAAGTAGGAGCAGTTGTAGTTAAGGAAGATGGTAAAGGAATGATAATGGGTAACCCAGAGTATGTCTTATACAAGGTATCAGTCCCATTGCCCACTACCATCACTTCAATTAATGGAAAATGCTGACCACACACTGCAGTATGGCTGCGAGTGTGGAAAATTTGGCTAAGAAAGTTATTGGGGGAATCCCAAGCAAAAAGAAGAGTGTGACTTAATAGCCAAAGTATTAGGTAATATTGGAACGGGGTTGGGTATGACCAATGCGGTAAACACAGTGAGCTTAGCCACAAAAATTAGTAATTTGGGCCATGACATACATTCTCTGAATCAATCACTGACTTCTTCCTTTGGGAAGATGAGCAATTTAGAGTATAAGATAACCGAGGTAGTAGCTGAATGTTTTCAGGTAGAGGAGGGAAATGAGTTAGCTCTGTTGTATGGGTTACAGAAGCTACAAGGTGACACAGCATGGGCAATTGCTTGTGTACAAGCCAGTCATGGCTGTCAGAGACACTGGGGAATTTCTTTAGAGACGGCTGGCATGGTGCTATCCCTGCAGAATTAGCAGCCTGCTTGAAATTGAACTTGAGACCATTTGAGAGACAACATAACCTATGATGGGAGTTGGTAGATTTTTCCTTTGGCCAAAAGATTCTATGGTAACTGCTTTTGTTTTGACCATCAAGAATGCCACCATAGACTGGAAAAAAACGAGAGTCCTGTAGCACTTTAAAGACTAACACATTTAATTTCTGAAGGCATAAACCTCTGTGGGCTGTAACCCACATCAGATGCCTGGTTTATCCAATAATCCCACTGGGTTTGATGATAAAAGAAGCCATCCTGATGCCCATGGATGCACCTAAATGATCGAGAGATGGTACGGTGTTGGATTTAGAGGAATGTACACAGAAAGAAAATAAGGGATATGTGTGTACAAATCATGTGTATCTAGGGCCACATATGTCTAGACCCTGAGGCTGGCAGGAAGAAGGCCCACAGTGATCACTCTTTAGTGGTCCAGAGTGATAAGAGTTGTGTCTGCTTTAGAAGCATGTGTCCTAGGTTTCAGATAAATTAGTTCAATAAGACATGGCATAATTATAATGTAAATATGTGTCTATGTGATGTTTATCAGTTATATGGATGTGACATCCATTTTACATCCCCAGTTCCCATTATGGAAGACTTATCTCTTGAGTATAAAACTTATAATGGTACTGACATAAAGCCTTTAAAATTAGGACCTATGGAACACTTTCCATCGGAGGGCTTTCTCCTGCCTACATAATGTGACTACATTTATGCCAGCAAAATTTATATCACTTCGAGGTGTGTTTTTTCTCACATCCTGGAGCGACAAAGTTTTGCTGGCATAACTGTGAGTGTAGACAAGGCCTTAGGGAAGACACTCCTACGACACAGGAGAGCGTCTCTCATCAGGGTAGTTAAGCCACCTCTGAGAGGTGGTAGATAGGTCGGTGGGAGAAACTCTCCCGTTGACATAGCGCTGTCTACAACCGCAGTTAGGCTGGTATAAGCTGCGTGGTGCAGGGGTGTGGATTTTTATAGTAGTTATACTGAAGTAAGTGTGGAGACCTGCCTTCAGTGTTATTCAAAGGAATTCATTCTGCAGAACAGTATTTTTTTTTTTTTATACAGCGTTGCCAACTCTCACAAACCACAATTATGTGGTTTGGCATTTTTCTGAAAGCCTCGGCAGCTGGAATTGAGAGATTACAGGTGAAGCTCACCTTTCATATAAAATAATAACGTCAATTAATAATAAATAGTACAATCTAGCCCTGGTGGTGACAGAGGAAAGGTTGAAAAGGCAAAGAGAGCGGGCCCTACGGGTTCAGAAACCAGAAAGCGACCCTATTGCTCCTGTTAAGCCTCCGATTTTTAAACCAGGCTCTTGATTGTGAGGCATAAGTCGTGATTAAGTCCCTGAGGCTCCCGGTGCCGCAAGTGGAAGCAGAGAACCCGGCACTGACTCTCCCGGCCTACCCGCCCCCGGCTCTGACCTCGCAGCGCGCCGGGCTGGGCCCACCCTCCCCGGCCGGAGGCGGGTCGCTGGGCCCGGCTCCGCCCTGCTCGCTGCGCCGTTTAAACGCGCCGCCCTCTCCGCCGCGGCCTGCCGGGGGAGACCCCAGCGGGCCCTGCCTCGCCGCTCCCGCCGCGGCCATGGCGCTGAACCCGGTGCTCGGGAAGCTGGTCAGCAAGAGGGTGGTGCTGGCCAGCGCCTCCCCGCGGCGGCAGGAGATCCTCGCCAACGTGGTGAGCGCCGCCTGGCTCCGCGCTGAGTGGCCCCGGGCAGTGCGGGGGAGGTCGCTGGGGGGCCGGCTGCCTGCGCGATGACACCCCCTGCTGGCCCCGGCCAGCGGGCGGGGCTCCTGGGCCCCCGATGAGCTGCTGTTTCTTTGCTGGGCGGGCGCTGGGCCCGCCTGCTGCGGCCTGGAGGGACCCAGAGGACCCTTGTCACTTGTGCCCATACACTTCCAGTGCTCTTGCAACGGTGCCTCCGCCTCCCCCATCGCTCCCTGGAAGTGACCCGGCAGCAGCCTGGCTCCTCTGGGCGCAGGCAGGAGAGCCATTTACCAGTCGGCCAAGGGCCATGTTCCCCCTCCCTTTTCTGTTGCTGTCTCAACAAGTTTCACTAAGACGTGGGTGTGTGGCCTTATTCGTGGCCGGAAGAAGAGCGTTTTTTGAAATAAATTCCACTTGAGCAGAGTCCTGGGGCAGGAGGCGGGTTATGCAGCTGGGAAATGGCCTGTTGGGGCTGGGGAGAGGAAGCTGAACGAAAATGAAGTTCTGAGGAACACACTGTCTGACACCAATTTCCCCTGAAACTTGTTCGGTCAAGGTCTGAGGTGGTTTTCATACATGCAACAAAGGACAGAGGAGAAGGGATGTTTGGTAACCTGTTTTATCTTCCTACTATTGTCAGCTGTCAGCGGAAAGGATGTATAAGAATAGAATCTAGTGTGCCAGAGTGTCAGCTGGTGTCAAATAGTGGATTTACACCAGCAGAAGATGTGGCCCTGTGTAGTGGTTTTGCATTGGTTCCTTTCAGGACTTTTTGAAAAGCTCTGTTAAGTGTTTATGTTAATCAGGCAGTGTCATAGTATCCATGGGACTTATATATTTTTTTTATTTTTACACTTCACATAAAGAGTCATGTTGATCAATACTTCAAATTAAAGGTGATGGGTGGCAGTAAAATCAGACAATGCTAGCTTTTTATTTGTAGGGGAGTATGTTTGCACTAGATCACATCACATAATCCCAATAAACCTTTTTCTCAGCCACACTTTCTTCTCCCCTGCTCAGTCCTTAAATCACTTTTTCTCTAAAAACAAATCTGTGTCCTTCCAATTCAGTTATACTCATTGCTTCAATATTTATTTGGTAACTTATTTCATATACCTATTAACCTTTGTGGAATGCAGCAAAATAGATGCATGAATTAAAGGATACACAAGGTGTAGTGAATTCTGGAGTGATTAATATTGCATCGTAGGGGAGTTCAGAGGAGTTGGTGAAAATGTACGTTCATAGTCAACAGAAGATGGATAAAAATGGTATTGATATGTCAATTTTTATTTTTGTTATGAACTCACAATGTACTCACTGTTTAGAACACAGAGGAAGTCATGACCCCTGTTTCAGAGTGTGCAAACTAAATGGGGGGACAGAATATATAGGCTACTTTGGAAAAGTGTTATGTTGTTTTGTTTTTTAAATAGGGATATTACAGCACATGTAGTTTGCTGGCTCATTTATTAGTATACTTCGTGGAAGAATGAAGAGCATGAGTGTGCCTGGCATGATACAATGAGGAGGGAATCCGGGTGTGGTAGATTTCCTGGAAGAAGACATAAAGATGAAAGTGGGAGCAGGATATAGTTGCTACAAACATACAAGGGATGTCTTGTCTTGAGATGTTTGTATATTAAGAGTAAATTCAAAACAATTTAATGCAACAGAGTTCTTGCTTCTCAGATGAAATGCACACAGTGGGAATTTAGTTTTGTTTCTGTTTTAATTGTGATTGCATACTGCTGATGGAATGAGTGAAGTTTGCAGTGTTTGCACTTAACTTGTAGTTCTAGTTTGCTTATATGTTGTTACCAATATTTGTTTCTTCCTTTCTTGAAGATGCTTGGCATTTTATAGTAGGCTAATCTTTAAAACAGATAAATAGATGGCTTTCGCTGATATGTCTCAGATTAGCTTGCACTCTGTTCTAATTTAGTATTTGCATGATTAACGGTCATTTACACAGTAGAGGAAATGAGACATAACAAAAAGTTGTTATAGTAATAAAAAAAAGAGCAAAATCCACTAAATCTTTTATTTTTACAGGTTCCTTTCAAAACACTTGATGATGCTCACTATATTGCTTATCCTTTTTTATATTGTAGGGTCTCCGATTTGAGGTAGTTCCATCCTGGTTTAAAGAGACACTTGAGAAGTCATCTTTTGCAGCCCCTTATGAATATGCCATAGAAACAGCAAAGCAGAAGGCACTTGAAGTGGCAAATAGAATGCATCTAGTGAGTCTGTCAGCTATTTCGATAGTCAAATCTTGGGTTTGTGTGGTGGGTTTTACTCTGACTCTTATTACTGTTACATGCACTTACGAGGTAGTAAGTATACAGAACCATTTGCATCCTTTAAAGTAAACAGACACATTTTCCCCTATGTCACTATAGTGGCAACTACCAGTTGCAATGGACTAGACTTGCTAAAAGAAAGTCCATGGCCTTCAATCTGTGAAAGCCAAAACAGAGCTTACAGACAGCTCTGACAGCAGACAGAAGCTCTAAATTGAGGTATAACTGCCAAGTCCTGCCAACAGCCGACTTCCCAAATTGAGTCTCAAATAGTTAGACTTTATCCAGGCACTTGGATAAAGTTCCATTTAGGTCCTATGAGGAGATCTAGACCGGAGTATCGTTGGCATGCTGGTGACACTGTACCCCATAATGCTTTGCCATCATTGCATGGCTTCAAATATTGATTCAACAAGAAGTGTGACTGGAGTGAGCAGTGTGGGCCTTCATAAATGAAGCAAAAAAAAAAACAGCTGCCCAGTACACAGCCCTCTAACCTCTTTCTGGAAACATTGAGCTTGGTCTGCCTCTCTACATGTCCCAGCATCAAGCCAACAGAGCCTTGTGATCAATGTTGTTGAAATCCAGTGTTAGATTTATCAACATAAGCTTAGATATTTGACTTCTGCCCATTGTCCTGGTGTGCTCCACCACAACGATTAAGGCTGGTTCTGTGTCAGAACCAAGTCTGAAGCCCAAATGATTAGGTTTAAAAAAAACCACCCTTATAGGATGTAATTTGGTGCTGGTGTGGATCTGCAAACTTTTCCTTAATTGCCTTCCTCTGGAAGGGAGGAATAGAGACAATCCTTTTCTGAGTTCGATTCACATATACTGAAACTTCACTGTTGCCAAATGATGCTTGCTGCCAAAGCAAATATTGAATGGTCTCCTATGTAAATGATTACAACAGATTATATCTGCTTGTGTCAATTTCTTTTTCAGATTATGGTGTGATATTAGGAGAGTGGATTTTAAACCTTAACAAGAATATAGTGGACTTTAATTGTGCAATATTATTAAAAATTTTGATGCTACTTCATATTTTTCTTAAACCCATGTGGAAGGATTTTGAACCCTTCCTATATATAGGATTAGTTAAGTGGCATGTAGATATAGCTGTACTGTTTAAAACTCGTCTGTATGTTAGTGCTGTCAGTTTCTATTACGATATCAAACCTTACCCTGTTTCTCACTCTCCCTGCTATATTAATTCTTACCTAATATTTTATGACCAGAGCCTTCTTTATTCATGAAAACAAAATGCCTTAAAATCAGTAAATTTATATCAACAGTTGCTTCTATTGCAAACAATGAATAAATGTAAATCTTAGCCATATTACATCATAAAGTGATAAATTGTAGGGTTAGTGTCTGAAATCATCCAAATGAAATGTAGGCAAGCAAAAGCATCTGGACAGTTAGAACAGTTTTCCGTTTGAAAGGGGAGAGAGGGAAGAAGGAAAGGGCTGAGAGAATCCCATAAAACCAAATCTTAGAACTCCTATTAATGACTGAAGAAGTTTAAATTCAGATGACTGAGAGGTATGCAAGTACACTTAAGAAGCAGTGCTCATCTAAATAGTAATGCTATAAAAATGAGATTCTGGGACTCCCAAGTTCAATGCATTTCAATGATTTCCATATCCAATTGGCTTATTTTAAAAAAAAAAGTTTTAGTAACTGTCAGCCTTGAAACTCCACCTGGGCTCAGAGAGTTGAGTTCTTTCCTGGGTGCACTTCATCAATATAAGTTCCACAGGCAAAATCATACCGTCAGTTATTTCTGCCTGCAGTCCTTGCTGTCCCTAATTTTTCACAGGTATAAGTGATTACAATTCTGTAAAGGATGCATAGACTTCACCTCCCTTTTAGATAAATTTAGAGCAATACCTTTCAAGTTGTAAAGTTTCTTGGGTTGGATATTCAGGAGTTTTTTATTTGTTCTTTTATTTATTTTTTGTTTCCTTATCTTTCTAGAAACACCTTAGAACTCCAGATATTGTTATAGGAGCAGATACTATTGTGGTAAGAATTCTTATGTATTTTAGCAGTAGATTTGAATCATGTCTGACCAGCGCCTAAAATTCTGTTGTTGGGGTCTAACTTCATAGAAATGTAAAGATGGAAAAGTCATCTAGTGCATCCTCCTGTCAATGCAGAATTGTCCCTCCAGTATATTTTGTAATACCCAATCTGGTTTGAAATATCTCAAGTGACAGGATTTCCACCACTGTCTTTTTTTTAAAGACTTACTCCATGTTCCCTATTCCATAATCCATATCGGACTCTCTAATGTATTGGAAGAGACAATCAGTTATTTGACAGCTGTGAACATAAGGAAATATGCATCACCTAAGCATTGCCATTTAGGACATTTTTAACAGCCACCCCAAATGGCACTCTTATTGGTAGCCTCAGCAAAGAGAGCAAAGAAAAACTTGTGATAGACACTGAATTAGCCACTCAATTCTGCAGATCCTTCTGGCAGCTGCAGGGTTGAGAGGAAGCTTGCATTGGTGGTATCTGCTCTCTTAATAAATAAAAGGCTCATGTCTTCAAGTTTCTTAATATCTAGCTCTTATTTAGTGCTTTTTATCCATAGGTCTCAAAAAGCTTTACAAAGGAGGTCATCATTATATGACACTTAACAGGTGTCATATGCTCAGGTATTCATGTGATACTCTTCACTAGATTGATGTTGCTTGCAGGGCTGGCTGAAATCAAGGTTTGAAAAATCTGTGTGATTGATCTCAATTTCAGCATATTAGAGATACACAGCAGAGTATTTTTCTCTTTCCATTTCAGACTGTGGAAAAACAGATTCTGGAGAAACCAGTTGATAAACAAGATGCGTATGAGATGTTGTCAAGGTTTGTAGTTTTAAATAAGGTTAAATGAGTTAATCAAGTATTTCTACAAGCAATGTGTTCTGCAGCAACTGTAACTGCAAATTCTAGAACACTTATGCACATATATTTGTAAAAGTTAACAATATATATGCTCCTTGGGGCAAGGACAGTCTTTTTATTCTGTGTTTGTACAACGTGTAGCACAGCAGGGACTTGGTCCAGGACTTGAGCTCCTAGGCACTACGATAATACAAGATTATAAATAAAGTGTTGTTACAAATTAGTAATATGTACAAGGGATGTGAAATATCCCTTAGGATATGCTTAGGATCCATTACTTAGAATTTCCTGACTTGTGTCCTTCCAAAGTCTCAACCACAACGTTTCATTAGTATCATTAGGATAACTTCCTTTGCATTTGGTAACTTTTTTACTATTGACTTCCTTAATAATAAAGGTCTTTAACAGTGTAGACATTTTATATTGGTCCTTTGCCTCTCCTTAGGTGCAGTTTGTGTGATGTGTGAACTAGGAGAAAACTAATCATGAATTCCTTTATTTGGAGCCATATTGTGCTCTCCTTTACACCAGTAAAAACTCCTTTTGATAGAAGTACTCTGGATTTACTTTGGTTTAACCAAGAGCAAACTTTTGCCTTTGTGAGCTATTATATCTTATTCTCCTGTCGTACACTGGGGTCCTTAAGTCATCTCATGCTTCTGTTTCTCTCCTTTGAATGTCTTTCAACCATTTGAGATTAATGATGACCTCTTCCCCATGTTTCAGACCCATTCTGTCTCTTACCATATGCAAGCTATTTCACTAACACAATTATTTCTCTCTGCAGCTCATCACTTTTAATAAGTGCCAGTTACACAATACTATAGCCTGTTACAAGGCTAGAACATTTGAATTGATTGTCACTTTATCTGTGAAAGCAATAAAGCTGTTAGGCCTGTTATTCTGTCCTGAGGTTTGAAGGAGAATTCAGATCATATCTCATCTGAAGGAACCAAGTTTGCCTTCCAAGAGCAACTCAGTCATCTATTTTTTTCCCTTAAAGGTTTGCAGTTCTGAATAAAAAAAGACCATGACAACAAACATTTAAGTAACACAGTAGAAAAATGTCATAAAAGCAAATGTGTTATGTGCTAGTTTTGTCAGATGTAACCTTTTAGTGTAAGACCAAACATAAGAACATCCATTTAGCCCAGTATCTTGTCTTTCAATAGTGGCCAATGTCAGCTGCTTTAGAGGGAATGAATAGAACAGGAAATTATCAAGTGATCCATCCTGTCGGCCATTCCCAGCCTCTGGCAAACAGCAAGCCTTGCCTATCCTGGCTAATAGCCATTGATGGACCTAGTCTCCAGGAATTTATCTAGTTCTTTTTTGAACCCCGTTATAGTCTTGACCTTCACAACATCCTGTGGCAAGGAGTTCCACAGGTTGACTGTGTGTTGTGTGAAGAAATACTTCCTTTTGTTCATTTTAATCCTGCTGCCTATTAATTCCATTTGGTGATTCCTAGTTTTTGTATTTGAGAAGGCATAAATAACATTTCCTTATTTACTTTCTCCATATCAGTCATGGCTTTATAGACCTCTATCATATCTACCCTTAGTCATCTCTTTTCGAAGCTGAAATCTCTCCTCATTTTCCATACTCCTAGTCATTTTAGTTGCCCAATTCCAATATGTCTTTTTTGAGATGCGGCGACCAGATCTGCATGCAGTATTCAAGCTGTGGACGTACCATGGATTTATAAAGAGGCAATATGATATTTTCTGTCTTATTATCTATCCCTTTCCTCGTGATTCCCATCATCATGTTAGCTTTTTTTGACTGCCACTGCACATCGAGTGGATGTTTTCAGAGAGCTATTCACAATGACTCCCAAGATCTCTTTCTTGAGTAGGAACAGTTAATCCCAAACATACATTTAAAATGATGGGTTCTAAATTATGTTTTCTAATGTGCATTACTTTGCATTTATCAACATGGAATTTCATCTGCCATTTTGTTGCCCAGTAACCCAGTGAGATCCCTTTTTAAGTCTTCGCAGTCTGCTTTGGACTTACCTATCTTGAGTAGTTTTGTATCTTCTGCAAATTTTGCGACCTCACTGTTTATTCCTTTTTCCAGATAATTTAGGTTGAACAATATATACTGGTCCCAGTATAGACCCCTGGGGGACACACTACTTACCTCTCTCCATTCTGAAAACTGATAATTTATTCCTGCCTTTTGTGTCCTATCGTTTAAGTACTTACTGATCCAGAAGAGGACCTTCCCTCTTATCCCAAGATTGTTTACTTTGCTTGAGAGCTTTTGGTGAGAGACCTTGTCAAAGGCTTTTTGAAAACTTAAGTACACTATATCCACTAGAATGGATCACCTTTGTCCACGTGCTCGTTGACCCCCTCAAAGAATTCTAGTAGATTGATGAGGCATGATTTCCATTTACAAAAACCATGTTAACTCTTCCCTAACAAATCATATTAATCTGTGTCTGATAATTCTGTTCTTTACTCTAGTTTCAACCAATTTGTCTGGTACTGTAGTTAGGCTTACTGGTCTGTAATTGCTGGGATCACCTCTGGACCCTTTTATTTAAAAATAGGCATCACATTAGGTATCCTCCAGTCATCTGGTACAGACTCTGATTTAAAGGATAGGTTACATATTACAGTTATTAGTTCTGCAATTTCACATTTGAGTTCTTTCAGAACACTTGAGTGGATACCATCTGGTCCTGGTGACTTATTACTGCTTAATTTATTAATCTGTTCCAAAACCTCCTGTAATAAGGTTATCTGGGATAGTTCCTCAGATTTGTCACCTAAAAAGAATGGCTCATCAAGATAAGAAATACAGAGCAATAATTCATAAACTAAGAAATACTTGTCTACAGTAGACATGTGTGGAGGAGTGCAGCTCTGGATTATTCAAGTGGGATCAGTAAGTGGGAGGTTACAAGGTCACATTTCCTGAATGTGGTATGGTATGGAATGGTAGATTGCCATTCTACCATTTTTAAAATAAAATGATGTCTTTGTTAAAAAATGATACGTGAAAAGTCTGGTGATCATTCTTCTATTTTGTGGCAAGCTGAGAGTGACATAAGACTTCCTGAATATGACCTGGTGAAAGAGACAGACTAATGGAGGACAAATTCACTAGACTGAACATATAGCATATAGCTTTCTGGAATCTGCTCTGTGGTTCTAATTTAGATTTTGAACAGAAGAATTAGGTTTCTCTAGTTGGTGGAGCCATAACAAGGAGTGGCTGTTCAGGGGGAATGAGTAAGAGCAGAATGTGATATTATCAGGAGACCAAACATGTCCTTCCAAATTCATAAAGGAGTCTGACTGGAAAAGGCGGCCTAGTTTAGTACATAATTTTGCTTGAAATTATACCACCTTTGTTTAGTGAGTTCCAGAAAATGGACACTTTTGAACTAAACTTACAAAAATATTTATGGGTCAGAATAAAAAAAAACTGTCTTGTGAGTTACATTACTAAAAAGAGACATCATCCCAAAGCTTTTAAAACACACCAGAATGTGCAATATATTTGAAATCCTTTCCTCCCCGCTGCCCTCTCCCCACCCAGGACAATCTATGTTGGGGTCATTTTGCATCCAGTGCTAGCTGTGTAAACTCTTGTCCATTATCATAATCAGCTCCACAAACTTCCAAGGGGCAGAGGGGAAGACTTATATTGAGTAGTTTCATACTTCACAAACAAGTGGACTTCAGGGGGACTACCTAGGGTAGGAGCTACTATCTGATATGAATAAGGTTATCACAATTCAGCCTTAGGATACTATTTCATAACCAGACTGTCTAAGAATTTAAACTCTCTTGCCTCTACTTACATGATTCTGCTTATACATCTGACTTGTGATCTCTCTCTCTCTCTATCTCTCTCTCTCTCATGTTCAGTTCCATGTAAAGAGGGTAGTTAAGTATTCAGGAGCGTAAAGTCTTTTCACAACAAAATAAGCAATACCAACTCAAGCTTCCCACAGTTCCCTGCCAATATTTCTCAGCCATTTTTTAAAAACATTAGCCCTAGGCAGGTGCCAGGATAGTCCATTCTCCTTCCCCTCATTCTTCCACTCTCAGCTGAGTTGATTGGTACTTTGCTCCATCAATAGCCTAGCTGAAATAAATGGGAATACTGGTGTAATAAGGTACCGGTATTCCCATTCAGCAGGAGGAAAGCTTGTACAACTTAGCCCTTGATTGATGATGATCTTTTTGCTGAAGCTGCCTATCACGATTTCATTTATGATGGTGATGTTCCTGTTTTGCTCCTGAGACTCAGTTCTCCCCTGGTACTTTAAAATAATCTCTCCCCCTAATTTTACTTCCATATAAATGAACATATTGTAGGCCACTGAACAGCCAGCAGGTGTTAATGCTTTGAGGACAGTAAGCACTCCAGATTCCAGTGACTGTACCAATCCTCCTGCAACATTTTGTGTCTTAGCTCTTCACCTTTTTGAAAGAAAGATGAAAACCCAATGTCTTGTGTACACCAGACCTGATATTTTTCTGTGGTATCCTTTGGCTTGTTTGTAAAACAGTCTGTAAACCTGTGAAATAGCAATGCAATGATGTGTTAAATAAGGAGAAAAGGACTTTATAAAACTTACATAATAACCCTTCATTTTCCCCTCAGGTTGAGTGGGAAGGAGCACAGTGTTTTTACGGGAGTGGCCATTGTTCATTGCAGCTGTAAAGGTAATTGCCAAGAATTGTACAGATATCTAGTGATAAAATCATACATTCTGATAGAAGCATGTTATCTAATTCTACTTTAATTGTGAAGATGGAACCCTTTCATACAACATCTGGTTCTGTTCCCCTTTCTTACACCAAAGAGCAGGAACAGGCATTGGAACAGGTTTTGTAGTGAGGGTGCTGAAAGTCATTGAACAAAATTGTATGCCCTGTATAGGATGGAAACCACTACAAGCTAAGGGGTGCTGCTGCATCCCAGCATCCTAGTTCCAACGCTCCTGCTGAGGAATGTTTGTCTCTAATTAAATAAAGTAAACAAACAGTACCACAAACAGAGCACAATGCTGCACATAAAGGGTGAGGAGGGAATGGACTACATGTGACAGATGTTAATCGCATTACTTAACGTATTGCTAAAGGACATTCCGATATTTCGGTGATGAGCATGGTATAAGAGTCGATTATATTGTGCACTGAAATGAGTGGGGCTACTCAAAGAGCACCTGATCCAATACCCGCTGAAGTCAAGGGGAGTATCTCCCTATTCATTTCAGTGGACATTGGATCCGGCCCAGAGTAAAAACGAGAGCACAAGAAAGATGGCAGAATCTGATCCCTAGTCATTTTTTTCCTTAGCTTTGTTCTGGTGGGAATGAAGAGGCTCTGCTGTTAACGTATGATAAATATTATCATATGTTTCTTAATATCTAGGTGGTAAAGAGACTGGATTTCTAGAAAACTACTTTTCCATTTTTAATAGCATTTCTAAACAATTGTGTTGAGTGCTAAATGAAGTAATGGCTTGTTAACTTCTCACTATGCCATTCTGGATTCAAGATTCTCTTGGACCATATTTTGTTTCATAGATTATTCATTAAAATGAGTAGATTTCTGTCCAGTAAGGGATCTCTCTGTCAAATTATGTTGACCAGTATGGTCTCATTATTTCCTTATACTCCCCCATTGGTCTGTCTGTCTATCCATCTGTTGTCTCTTGTCTTATACTTAGATTGTAAGGTGTTTAGGGCAGGAACTGTCTTTGTTTGTTCAGCGTTTGTACAGCACCTAGCACAATAGGGTCCTGGTTCATGACTAGGGCTCCTAGGCAGTATGATAATAGCATTAATAAATATTCTTGCTTCTGACTTGACTAGGGACTCCATCCTACCATCACCGCACACATGGAGTAAAATCCCAGCCCCCTTAAACTTGATGGCAAAGGTCCCATTGACTTCAGTCAGATCAGGAGTTCACACAGGGAACTCCCAAAAGTACAACTGTCTGAAATTTGTCCAGGTCTCTTGCCCCCCTTTCTCTGTTTGCAAATTCCATACAACTCCCTGAAAAGCTTTTTTTCAGAACAAACGCTTTTATCTTTAAGTCAGCTGTATCAGCATCCCAATGCCCATATGCAAAATGTACACAAGTCATGGAGGGAGAAACTACTATAAAAAGTTTTCAAGGGGTTCTCAAAGGGTTCAGATAAGCAGCATTTAAAAAAAAAATAATATATTGGTTTTACTTTTGACTTTTACAAGAAAGTAAAGAGTAGCGATCAAGCACTATTGACAGTATAACAGCAGATTCCATTTTGTCTGCACTTAAGACAAAGCAGCATTTGATGAATAAAAGTATTCCCTAGATTATTGCAATTAATAGAAAAGCTTCTGAAGTGCACCATTTTTCAGTTAGCAGATCTTTAAAATGCCCTTTACGAAGCATTGTGTCACTGAATGACCAAATTGTCATCTTGAAAGGACATTGTCAATTTATGTTTAATAAGTTATGTATAATTGTTTTTACTCACTGTTTGTAATCATCTGGATGATATCAATAAGTTGCTTTATCGCAAATGTTAATATTTTCCATTACTCGTGCTGTATTCTTATTAATTCTTATTTCTGATCCATAATGCAGATCTCTGGCATATTCTGCCAAGGAACTTCAACTGCTGTCAGAACGTTAACTAGTCATCTGCACTGCAGATAAGATAAAAATATTGCTCTTGGTTTGGTAGGGAAGAGGAAAGGAAACCTAATGCTATAAAATTAATTAGGGCTCGGTTTGTTACCAGTGTGGGTAGGGCAATATACTTCAGATAGCTTGGAGCAACTCACATATGCTCTAATTCCAGCTCTCAAAAGGCATTTTTCAATGCAGCTAAGTCCGCACCTACTTCTGCACAGCTCTGCATTGCAGTTTGCTCGTGATCAGCTTCCAGCTACAGAAGCCAGAAGTGCTTGTGTCAGGCTTAAAGGGGGTATGTCGGCTCTGCATGGTTGTCTGCTGCTGAAGAGGAAATGATAGGACAGTAGGGATTGCTGGATGACAGAGACTGCTGGTTGCAGCTATTGTTATATGCACCACTGCAGTTTTAAGCTGTGACACATTTCTAGATAGAATGGCATTCACGATGTTTGTGGGGTGACTACTGCATTTATTTTCCTTAATTTTGGACTTGCATGTCCACTGAATCTGATTTTGAGTGAGGCAGATTTTCTGCCAATGCTGGCAATCAATCAGTCGTCATGCAATGACAGAATTAATTCTGGGAGCATTCCCTAAAGGCAGAATAAGCTCCTCCTATTCAAATTTCGTCCTGCTATGCACCCCGCCCTCCCCCTTCTCTTGGGTAGGTAGTTACTAGTTGTGACTCTGCAGATTTAGAGAATGTGGCGTTTTACTCACTTCGGCTTTCTTGAATAAATATTCCACTGCACTTGGGAGTAAGTCCTTGTTTTGCGTATGTAGACAGAAATCTGGACCTTTCACTGACAAAGACCATGAATGAGGGAGACAGGAAAGTGGGTCAGATTTTTGACCCCACTAACCCTAAAAGCATCTTTTTTTGAATATCTCTCTTCCTAAAAGAGAATCAAAAGTCTGCATAACAATTTTCCCAGGTGAACAATGTCAGGTGCAGTGTATTCTAATAGGAAAACATTTATCAAGATTTATTTTATCCTTTAGTCTCATTCCTCTCATGTTACAATTTTTGTTTACAATGGGATTTTTCTGTTGCAGATAATTCTCTAGAGACCGAAGTCGCTGATTTTTATGAAGAGACAAAAGTTAAATTTGCTGAACTATCTGAGGAGCTTTTATGGGAATATATTCATAGCGGAGAACCAATGTAAGTAGGCTGCCAAAGGCAGCACACCTAACTTAAGTGTAGGCCTTATGACCGTTGGCCTCCAATACAAAGGAAGCAGTATGCCATGTGTTTGGGGGAAATTGGCCAGGTGTATATGCAGTCGCTGATGTGCTGTGTGAAACAAAAATGAAGTTAATGTTGCATTCCCAACATCGACTAGCATTTGAATTCACAGGATGGAAACTCTAACCCAATCTCTTCAAGTGTGCAGCAGTATTTTTTTTCAATAGCCTCTTAATTTGAAAGCTCAGGCAATGGATTGCACAGTGGAATTGTGCACTATTCTGTTTTAGTCCCAGTTTTAGTTCAATCAGTGCCTGATCCCAAAGGAGATAATTGGAACCCTTCTACCGACTTCAGTGAGCAATGAAACAGCATTAGTGTGACAAGAATTAGGCCCTCTGTGAATATAGTATGGAAAGGTGGAAGAGCCTTAGCTTATCCTTACACTCATCATCCACTCTGTCCTGCAAGGTACTGAGCACTTCTGTGGGGTGCTTACTAGTCCTGTGGAGCAGTTGGCATTCGGTACATTCAGCAGCTCCCAATAGGGAGGCTAGAGCCAGTTATTGCTGCAGGTTCCAGTTATGGGTGCATGACCTACAGCAGAACTCATACAAGGCAGAGAAAACACTTTCTGTCTTGCATTTGTTTTGAATTAGTCAGCACCAATAAATTGTCCATGTTGATACTGACAGCTAAATCAAGATCTACAGAGAGCTGGAAGGAGTCTCTGCTTAGATTTATCTATGGGATAGTCTTTTTAACAGCTACTGAGTCTACCTGTAAACCAATAATGGGGCAGCAGCTGGTGAAGGAACTGTAATATTAGAGCTTCTCATCTCTATGGAAAAATATGCAAACACATATAGAACTGGCTGCAGTGGTTTCAATGGAAGGCAGGCCTGGAATTAGCAGGGCTACTTCAGGTAAGAGTTATCATGTATGTTAGCAAAATGACATGGGGAAATTGACAGACTATATTCCCACATTAGTTTGACTCTAGCTACTGCTACTTGTCTGGGATAGGTAATAAAAAAAACCATTAGACTGTAAACCTAAAAGAAAATTAAGTGGAAGGTTTATATAGCTATAGAGCAAGATGTAAGTTCTTCTGTTGTATGGATTTGTACTAGTCAGGATTCCTACATTCCAAGGCCAGAGAGGACCACTGTGGTTATTTAGTCTGGCCTACGGTGTAACACAGACCATAGAACTTCCCCCAAAATAATTCTTAGAGCGTGTCTTTTAGAAAACATCCAATCTTGACTTTAAAATTGCCAGTGATGGAGAATCCACCACAACCCTTGGTGAGTGGTTGACTATCCTCACTATTAAAAATATGCAACTTCTTTCCAATCTAAACTTGTTTAGCTTCAACTTCTAGCCCTTGGATCATATTATACGTTTGTCTGCTAGACTGAAGAGTCAGTTACCAAATATTTGTTCCCCATCTATATACTTATAGGCTGTAATCAAGTCACCCCTTAACCTTCTCTTTGCTGAATAAATTGAGCTCCTTGAGTCTTTCACTATAAGGCATGTTTTCCACTCCTTTAATAATTCTTGTGGCTCTGCTGTGAACTCTCTCAAATTTATCAACATCTTTCTTGAATTATGGACAACAAATCTGAAAACAGTATTCTAGTAATGGTTACACCAGTGCCAAATACAGAGGAAATATAACCTCCCTACTCCTATTTGGGGTTTCCATTCACGTATCCGAAGATCGCATTAGTCCTTCTGGCAGCAGATAATTCACCACAACCCTCAAATCTTTTTGAGAGCCACGGCTTCACAGGATAGAGTCCCCCTTTCTGTAAGCATGGCCTGCCTTCTTTGTACCTAGATGTAAATGTTTACATTTAGCCATATTAAAATGCATATTATTTACTTGTCCTCAGCTTATCAAAAGTTCCAGATCACTCTGTATCAGTGACCTGTTCTCTTCATTACTTACCACTCCTCCAGTTCTTGTGTGAACTGATAATCTGTGAAAGCCATTAATATTCCCTTGAGAAAGAAGATGTTAAATAAATTTGAAGCTAGACGGATCTTTAGTCTTTACAGTCCATCAATCAATATCAGGCCTTATGTGTCATTTCCTTTATTCAAGCCTACTTGAATGAGGTTTTCAGGAAGATTTCATAAGACACTGAAATGCTACATTAAAATTCAATTGTATTAGATTTGCCATATTCCATCTCCCTCCCTCACTAATTAGTCAGCTTGCTTAGAATGTAATGTGTATTCATAGAGACATGTGAGTTTGTACAAAATTTAACTCTGGGGAAATGAGAAAGCTGTGTATGTGGCACTTACACAGGAGCTT
The DNA here is from genome assembly GCA_007922155.1 of Mesoclemmys tuberculata. Classification (NCBI taxonomy): domain Eukaryota; kingdom Metazoa; phylum Chordata; order Testudines; family Chelidae; genus Mesoclemmys; species Mesoclemmys tuberculata. Next base: position 68,399,749 of record ML675610.1, read on the forward strand.
GGTCTATGGTATAAATATCTTTGAAACTGCAATTGTCCATAATCCACTTGCAGTGTCACATGCAGCTCTTTATCTGTTATGTGGGCCACATCCACGCACTATATATACTACCTGTATGGCCTTGAGGATGTCTCATGGGCCGCAGCTATGTGCTGATTCGGCCGCAAGCGGCCCATGGGCTGAGAACCACTGCTCTAGGTAGTGGGTGTGGGGCAGATATGAAGATTCCCAATCTTTTGGCTGCTGTCGGGGAGAAAAGAAAACGTTCTCTCCTCTGGCTTTCCCCCTGCTCTCCTTCCCACTGTGGAACTTCCGAGCTGCTGTGACTGTCTTTAATATATATCCGTCCTCCAGCTGTCTGACTGTTTTTTGTGGGAAAGGGCTCGGCCTTAGCTATTCTACACCTCCTGGCTTCTGTGACACTAAATTGGGGCAATATCTGCTACTCCCTTCCTCCAGCTTCTATTTTGGAATCTCTTCCCTAGTGGTAGTGAATAGCTCCAGTGCCATCCTCTGCTGCTCGTAATTTTCAAGCAGCAGCAGATTAAAAGGAGTGTGCTTTTTGCTCAGTTTCATTGCCCTCCACAGGGCTTTGGGTGGCAGCAACGAAACCAGTAAGACTGTTGCAGCTTGGGAAGGCACTGAGTAGCAATGGCACAGGCACAAGAATAATAGAAATGTATGACTGGAAGGGATCTCGTTTAGTCCAGTTCCCTGCACTGAGGCAGGATTAAATATTATCTCAACCAGTGGTTCTCAACCAGGAGTATGCATATTCCTGGGAATTGGCAGAGGTCTTCCAGGGGGCACATCAACTCTTCTATATATTTGCCCAGTTTTCTGACAGGCTACATAAAAAGCACTAGCAAAGTCAATACAAACTAAAATGTCATATAGACAATGACTTGTTTATACTGCTGCAAGTACTATCCACTGAAATGTAAGTATAATATTTACATCTATTTTATAATTACATGGAAGAAATGAGAAAGTAAGCAACTTTTTAGTAATAGTGTGCTGTGATACTTCTGTATTTTTACGTCAGAGTTTGTAAGCAAGTAATTTTTAAGTGAGACACATGCACTACGCAAGACACATCAGACTCCTGAAAGGGGTATGGTAGTCTGGAAAGGTTGAGAGCCACTAGTCCAGACCATCCTTGGCAAGTGTTTGTCTAACCTGTTCTTAAAAACCTCCTATGACAGAGATTCCACAACTTCCCTAGATAATTTGTTCCAGACTATTTTTACTTTGAATTTTTTCCTGATGTCTAACCTAAATCTCCCTTGCTGCAATTTAAGCCCATTGCTTCTTGTCCTGGCCTCATTGGTTAAGGACAACAATTTATCATTCTCCTCCTCTTTTTAACAATATTTTATGTACTTGAAGACTGTGATCATGTCTCCCCCTCTATCTTCGTTTCTCCAAACTAAACAAACCCAATTTCTTTAATCTTTCCTCACAGGTTATGCCTTCTAGACCTTTTATGTTGGTTACTCTCCTCTGGACTTATGACAATTTGTCCATGTCTTTCCTGAAGTGTGGTGCCCAGAACTGGACACAGTACTCCAGTGGAAGCTTTATCAGTGCTGAGTAAAGTGGAAGAATTACTTCTTGCGTATTGCTTACAACACTTCTGCTAATAGAGCCCAGAATGATGTTGGCTTTTTTTGCAAAAGTGTTACATAGTTGACTTTTATATTTTGTTTGCGATCCACTATAACACCCAAACTGTTCTGCAGTATTCCTTCCTAGCCAGTCATTTCCCATTTTATGTTTGTGCAATTGATTGTTCTTTCCTAATTGTAATACTTTGCATTTGTTCTTACTGAATGGCATGCTATTTCTTTCAGACCATTTGTCCAGTTTGTCAAGATCATTTTGAATTCTAAACCTGTCTTCCAAAGCAATTGCAGCCGCTCCCAGCCTGGTATCATGAGCAAATTTTGTAAAAAATAGTTCAATACTAAAGCCAGAAAAAGCCATTGCAAACTGTCCACCTGCAGATTTAGGCCAGCACTGCTTGCTTCATATTTGTAAAGTTGTTGTCAGTGTCTGTACCCATGGCACTGGTCTCCTCCTAGCATCCACACTTCTCATGAAAAGCTTCCTACGTACCACTGGAGTGTAGGCAAGTGGATTTTTTCAAAGCCTGTGCTTAATTATAATTCATAGCAGAGATAGACACATGGACAGACTGTGGGTTTCAGCCTCAGTTCTCAAAGAATGAGGGCCAAAGTTACAGCTTATGTAAGCAGGCACAGTTTTATTGAAGTCAGTGGAGTTGCACCTATCTTGCACCAGAATAATTTGGAACCTGACTTAACTCATTAAGTTTCTGGAGTTGGATCTGGTCTCTGTATGAAAAGACAATTGAACTGCTGCCTCTCTGTGCTTGTCAAAGCTGTGTTAGCCATTTGTCTGCAATCCAGTATGGCTTTTCACAGTGGCTAACATAACAGGATAATCTCTGGTTTATCCTGGCCATTTACCCATTGTTACACAGTTGATGTATCTTAGAACACTCATGAATCCCATTTTTGGCACATGATTTTCAGATCCAGATTTATTGACGAAAAGGGAACATTCACTTGTCCTGCAATTTTTGAGACCTCACCTTCAGAAGTATTCACCTATGCTCTTGAAATGCATAGTGCATTCCTTTTATTGCTTGTAGAACATATTGGATGTGCACATGGCTCCCCTGGACTTCAGTTGGAACCACATATCACATAAAAGAGCAGTCAGTGAAGAATAGTTTGATACAAAACTGACATGAATGAGCTGCATTTAAAAAAAAAAAAAGATGTTTAACAGAAGTTAAAATGTCACAGTCCTCAAGGGCATTCTTCTTAGTTGTAGGATCCAACACAATACAGGTGAATTGATGCAGTCTGCTGCTATTACAGTCTTTTAGGGTTATCAATGATGCTTTAGAAAAAGGTCTGTGTTAGCCACATATCAGTAAATGTCTAGTCTGAAATGTCAACAGAGTAGTTCACTGCTAGACCTAGAAAAAGCCATTGCGAAAGTGAGCGTAAAGTGTAAATGTTTACCAATTCCTTGAATTTTAGCTGTGGAAGAATTATTAGGAAACCAGTGGAAGGGAATTTTAACTGATACTAGTCTATATAACGTCTCACTCTACAAATGGCTAAGTAATAATACGTGGCATTGTGTGCAGTTATGTACAGGCAGATGGTGAGGTACTAGGCTAAAAGCGTTGCTGCATGTGTTGATGATCAATGAATTATGCCAAGGATAAACCTTACTACTTGAAATTCTGACAGAACCTCTTGCAGGTTGGGAGGACTGAACTAAAGTGCTAGAAAGGGGTTCTCTCCTCAATTCCAGTGCTGACTGGCATACTAGTGTACAATATGATTTTTTTTCAGATCTTCCCTTGCAAAATAATAATTTTACTGTGGGTGGCCACAACAGAGCTCATGCGTCTCACCTCAGTGTATATCAGAATGACATTACGCTAGTGGAGTGTTAGGCTTCTTACTAAAAAAACCTGTTTGTAGTAATAGATATATTACTATTTAAATAATATTAGTATTTAGATAGCACCTCATGCTTTCACAGTGCTGTACAAGCATTCACATTTTCAAAAAGGAATACTTTCGTTGAATATTGTCTCTTTTTATAAAACCCAGTTATATACCATTTTACTGTCCAGATAGTGGAAGATTTAGGAACCGGTGTAATCCCATAGTTTACGATGGTTCGTAATGGCATATCACATTTCCCCCCTGTTGTATTGGAGCAGGGAGAAAATAGTGACTGTAGAAGTGGGATCAATTTGGAAATCAAATGTTGTGGGCTATGAGGAGGAGTTTATTCTGGTCTAGGGGCAAGATTCTACCAAGCTTACTCTTGTTGAGTTGTAACTTACTCTGTAAGGGGTCCCATAGGCATGTCTACACAGCGTTTTGGAGTGAGCCTCCCAGCTCGGGTCAACAGACTTGGGCTAGCATGGCTCACACTTAACTGTCTAAAAATAGCTCTGTAGACACCGTTCTGAAGTTGTGGCTCGGACTGGATGTAGCTGTGGCTTTGGAGCCCTCCCTGTTCCCTAGGCTCTAGAGCCCAAACTCCACTCCGACCTGTAACTGCAGAGCACTGTGTACACTGCTATTTTTAGAGCATTAGCATGAGCCCAAGTCTGTTGACCTGGGCTGGGAGCATCATTCCAAAACGCAGTATAGACGTACCCATCGACCTCAAATGGTAGGGTAGTACTCAGTGTAAGATTAGCAGAATCTGGCCCCATGTTTTTAAACCTTCAGTTTTCTGTGGGCTTGGAGAGCCTAATGTTGTTGTGTGGAAAATGCAGTTCCAACCAATGGGTTAAACTTTTCCTGGAGACATATACACAATTCACACTGAAATCTTTGGCTGTAATTCACCCCTCATCCATGTGGGTGAAATTCCATTTGGCCCAATGGAATTTGCACGTGTGTCTGTAGATATAAAGATGCAATGAAATTTGCAAAAGTATGCAATGGATATTGAACCTGGATCTCTAAAATCACTTTATTTAGGATATATGAAGTAATTGGACCAAATTATTTAAGTTACTGTAGCACTTAAAAGCACTAGTCAAGGACCAGGATCTCCTTGATTTCCACTGAGTTACACCAGAGTTGAATATGGGCTAGTGGGTAATGATGGCTTTCTCATTTGAACTCAATTGTCTGGTGTTACATAGTGAAAAAGCAGAGCATTACTGTTGTGATTCAAAAACTGTGGTGTTGAACCAGGAGCATAACAATTAGGTTTAATCCATCTCTAGTTTTAACATACTAATTCAATCACTGCAAGGTTCTGCCATTTCTGTTCTTATGAAACATGTTCATAGACCTAGATCTATAATCAGTACTAAGTGGTTATTCCTTTTCTCTGCCCCTACATTTACTCTTAACCATTATCTTAATTAAATGTCTATATTTCTCCCCTCTCCCAGGGACAAAGCTGGTGGTTATGGAATCCAGGCCCTTGGTGGAATGTTAGTAGAATATGTTCATGGAGACTTCCTGAACGTGGTTGGATTTCCTCTGAATCACTTCTGCAAAAAGTTAGCAGAGTTGTATTATCCACCCCTGAAACAGACTATACATCGTACAAAGTATGACTCTATCCCCTCTGTCGATACTTTTGAGAACCTCAGCGATGGAGAGATGGACTCTTCAAATCCCATGCAACATAAAAGTGCTAATAGATTAGACAGGAGTGGGACACTCCTCTCAGGATCTGTTCATACTCCAGTAAACTGTTATGGCATCAAACCAAGTTGTACGGTGGCTGTGGAAAATCAGAGTGGAGTGATAGGATATCCAGACAAATTCCCATCTAAAATTGTAGAACTTATGGATGGCTTCAGAGCTTCAAAGGTAAAAAGTCAAACAAACAAACAAAAACCCTTCCTTGATCTAATCTTCGCACTGATGATGTAATAAAATTCAGATATGTATTTTTAAATATTTTTATGTTTTGGAGGTTCACGCAATAAAAACAGTGGAAACCCTACTGCAAATGTGTATGGGGAACAGTCCCATTAAAATAAAAACAGATCAAATAAATTTATTTTACTAATATTCTGATTCTATGCATGTTACACAAGATAATGGCATCTTCCAGCAGCTGCACACAGGCTGTAGTACCAGCGCACATTCCAGTAAGAGGCTTCAAAACAATAATAGCCTCTTAAATAGTAAATAATAGATTTACTGCACTGGGTTAGCAAGTAGAGCAGAATGCCTAGGAGCATTTTGAAAAGTTCCTTTAAGTGATACAGATATTGAACGTGCATGTTCTTGAATGACATTCCAAAGCAGCAGCGTAATTTATATGTTTAATAACAAGCACGCTTAGATTTAAGGCAAACAGCAATGCCCTGCTGAAACATTGATGTAGAATGCCACTGAGTAAATATACTAATACAGTTTACTTACTAACAGGTATTGATCACCTGTATCTCCCAGTGGGGGAACAAAGGTGGGAGAGATGGGGGTGGGATCAGGATTGGACAGGAAAGAGGAAAGATCTAATTACATAACTGTTAACAAATGTTACAAATAAGTTTAATATTTTAGGAGAAGTTGTAAGGCCATTCACAAAGTAACATTTATTTAATAGTAATCAGAAATATTATCTAAAACAACCTGTAAATGAGGAGATAAATATATATTATGGAAATATCTGTAGTGACTCTTCTCCATGGTTCAGGTTGTGTTGAGATTTGTGCTTGAAGCAATATTAAAATCCTTCTGTTTTCATTGTAATTATTTGAATTCAACCTCCATGTTTGGCATAAGAACACTTCTGAGGACAATTGACCTTTCTATGTAACTTTTTTAGTGAACTCTCCCCAACCTTCTACAGAGGTAACACTTTAAAATGCCCCTTTTAAAAAAAAATGTTTTATATATAATTTTAAATATATATATATATATATATATAATGCCTACTGTGCTTTACCTCAAGCCTTTATCCTTTCATGTATTTGTATTGTAGTTTCCTTTAAGACCCTCCTCTTGATTGCTTAGATTTTATGTTTATCTCTACTTTTCACTGAAATACTTTTTCTAAGAATCTCTTGTGTGTGAACTAGGGCTGTAGCTGATGATCACAATGTAAGTAGCTTGTGTTGGGCCTCATGAAAACGTGCTTAGAAGCTAATATTCATGTGCATTGTAGCAGTCAAATGTGACTGGAAACAGATAAATCATTTTGAATTACTGCTAATTTTCCTACTCAGAGCTAGACTAGGGCAGCTAAAGAAAAGGTGACAGCAGTGAAAAAAAGAGATCAAATAAATGCCAATTATTCTAACTGGAAACAGAGAGATAGATATGTGGTCTCGTCACAAAGCTTTAAACCAGAAACTCCTGGGGTGAAATCTTTGCCCCACTGAATGCAATGGGAGGTTGCTATTGACTTCAGTGGGCACAGGATTGGATTTCTGAAGTCTAAGCCCAATTTTGACACTGACTCTGTGACTTTGGGCAAATCCCATCCTATCTCTGCCTGCATTACCCCTTCTATAAAATGGAGGCAATAATATTGTGAAGGTACCTAGTTTGTAAAATGCTTTAAAGACTGAAAGTGGAGTGAAAGCTAACAGCTATACTGTAACTAAATTCGTGACTCCCTTTTAACCCCTATGTTGTGGTTCAGAGCCCTCACAATGCAGGTTAAAATCAACCACAGGTGAGAAAAACCTAATAATCAACTTTATTTAAATGTCTAGGAAATTTTTGCTTAATCCTATACTCAGTGAGGTCCTTTGAAATTCAGGATTAAATTTGATTTGGTTTGATTCAGGATAAAATTTGTAGTTGTAAAGCACTCAACACAACAGGGGCCCCCATCTTGTTTGAGACCTTTGGGTGCTACCTAATATAAATAACTGGCTCTGTTTTCTAATGTAATGCTAATGTCCTAAATTTTCAGTGCTAATTTATAACTCAAAGGCCTTCAGCTGGCTGTTTGTCATTTCCACTACTACAAAGAAATTGTTTAAATGGCTGCTTTGCTCATCAGAATCTTCCCTTCCCTCTGGTTAAACATAACATTTTTTACAAAACTGTAAATTTTTGAATGCAGCAATGTTTTGGAACATGCACTGACAAAATGTCATATTGTTAAACTTAGGCATGCGTGTTAATTTTTGTAGTATCTTGGAAACAATCGCAATTTTATATATACCACCTTCACCCACAAAACAGCAAACGTTTTAAATCTAAAAATCACTAATTTGAAGAACTGCCACCCCTTATATTTCAGCTGCATTTTTTCCATCTGATTTGTAATGGAATTTCAACTCTCTTCTTTCCTTTCCACTCTATTTGTGTTGATTTTTTTTCCCCTTCCTAGTTTACAAACACTATTAATTGAAGTAACAGTCGTGCAATCTAATCTCAGATATAAAGGTGCATATTGTTGTATAATGTGAAAATTCCTCTCTTATACATGCATGTATGGTACAAGTTTAGTTAAGGTGTTCAAGGCACACAGCTGCATGCGCTTGTGGTTTTTTGTTTTTGTTTCATTTTTAGAAAATTAATATGGAATAAATTATAGGTATTAAAACAAAAAAGTGCATTTGAAGAAATTTCATTATTTTCTTTCTTAGGTAAATCAGCTCAAATTACATGTGATGTGTTTTCTCTATGGTCCCAAATCAGAAATATACTTCAACACATGCCTGACTTTATGAAGTATGCTTAAAGCTAGTCATGTGTGTAAGTAGCCTTATGAATAAGAGTCTAAGACTCAAAACTTTAAGTAGGTATTGCAAGATCTTTCAAGTTTTAACCAGTGATTTTTTTTCCCCTAACGTTAACATGACAGAGATGCTGACATCTCTTGTTTGAAACCAGGACAAACTGCACAAGAAGTAACTGGGCTGAATTGAAATTTTCTGCAGGAGAAAATTCAGCAGACTCAAGCAAATATTCTTCATGGCATGTTTTTGCCTTCACACAACTACTATACTCTGAACTTAATATCTCTGGAAAGGTTTCCAGAATATTTGCACCTTTGTTTTAAAACAGTAGTGTGTTCATTTTTAGTTGTAGTAATTTTTATTTTAACTCACGAATGCTTTTTTCATATACACAGGCTTTGTTTGTGGCATCTAAACTGAAGGTGTTTGATCTTCTGAAAGATAAATGTATACTGAAGGCTGTGGATGTTGCTGATAAAGTGGAAGCCTCTGTATGTGGAACAGAAAGACTGCTCGATGCTTGTGCTTCTCTGGGATTGCTGGATAAAACTCATCAAGGTGACTTTTACTGTAAAACAATTCATGTGTAGGGGACAGAGAGATGGAAGAAAGAACTTCTAATGTGTTATTGTCCACTGTGCAAATAAGGTATTTGTACCTGTTCACCAGGGCTATACAGGAAACTTCCATTAATTGAACTTGGCAAATGAAACTGTTCTGATTAATCAGGTTTATTATGGTAGAGCTTAAGAGCCAATGAAGATCAGGGCCCCATTGTGCTGTGCAAACACAGAGTAGCAGCCTCAAAGCATTTACAGTTTAAATAAACAGTTTAAGACAGACACAGTGTAGGGGAAGGGGTCTAACACAAGCAGAGAGAGCAATGCGATGGGAGCAAATGCCATGTTAGTTCTATGACTTTCTTGGGGTGGTGGGTAGGTTTAGTTAGGAGGGGATCAAAGTCAAATCAAAGTTTCCCCAAGCTTTGAGGGGATCTGCTCAGTGGAAAAGGGAAAGGAAAGGGGGCTTAATGGATGGAACACAGGCGAAGGGGGGCAGGTGTGGCATGAAGTTGAGGTGAAGAGACTGTGAGGGAAAAGGAGGAGGAGAGGCAGTGTTGGAGCAAGCACTTAAACAGCACATGGCGCAGAAACTCAAATCAAAATGGAGAACATCCTCTGGATGTTCAGAGATCCCTGCTGTGGCTGCTTATGCCCGTACCAGCTGGGATGTCTAGCTGGCTTATCTCTGCAACTTTTCTCCAAGGCCATTTGTGCCCCCAGAATGAGAGAGGTGGGGTTTCCACGGCACAGTTCTGGGTCCAGGAGGGCGGTGGGCTGGCCCTGTCTGGGTTGCATTTTACTACCCTCACTCCCTTTGACTCTGCAGCAGTTCCTGCTTAGGCTGCCTCTGCTCCTGCCTGCTGCTGTCTGGGCCCAACAATGGGGGACAAATCTTGTTCCCAATTTACACCAGCGCAGAACCCCTGATTCCAGTAGTATAGCATGAGTGTGACGAAGGGGAGAATTGCAGTGTGTGGCTCTGAAACTGGACAACAGTCAGCTATTGCAGTTTATAATAACTAGTAGTTTTAAAATACAAACAGGTGCTGGAACAGCTAACAAGCTCAGCTTTTCCTTTTCAATCTGCACTACATAATTTTAAGCTCCCAGATACATGTCACTTAGAAAAAAACCTTCTAGAGGTGATGAAAAGGTGCCCAGCAAAGTAAACCCTTGAGTGACTTCTCAGCTGTTTCTCTGTTAAAGGACAAGCAAAGACGACAACCACAAAGGAAGATGGCTGATCAAGAGAGGTTTAAATGCGTATACATTAAGAGCACTGGGGAAAGGGGAGGAATAAGATCCAAAGGCAAGTGTATCTAAGGGTATGTCTACAGTGCACCAGATGTGATTTCTGGCTTGAGTAGACATACCTGGACTAGCTGTGATCAAGCCAGCACACTCAAAGCTCCAAAAGTCCTGTTTCACCTGCCGTATAGTTTTTGGCATGCAACTAGGTAGCCCCACCCACATGCACACTGCATTCTTTTTCACTTGCAATCTTTGAATTTAACCAAAAATCCATGCATGCTTATTAGCAGTATGAGACTTCCATAGGGTCCTAACACGATCAAATCCAAACTGAATGTCATTACAACTCTGAAAAGGGTGATTTCTATGCCAAATTCCAGCTCTGCCTCTAGCTATTTTTACTGTAGACATGTTTGTTTATTTTTCAAAAAAGTGGCAAGAATTTTTTTTTGAATGGTGTGAAGGAATTACTTCATCTCCCATTAAAAAATGGCTTTGCTCCAATTTCAAAAACCAAAGCATATTTTAAGCACACCAACCCTGGAAAACTGCAGTCTGAGAGGGGGAAGTGTCAGAAAATCATGAATGACTGGAAATGAGTGGTTACAGTGGAATCTGTCCGCCAACCTTAACAGCAGCTGAAGCTGTTGTCTCTGCAATAATGGTGCATCTTTAGATTGTAAACCCTGCCAGAGATTGTCGCCCTTCTGTGCTTGTACAGCACCCAGTACAGTGGCACTCCAATTCTGATTAAAACTTTTGAATATTATCAAAAAATAAATATTCACTACTGCTACTACATGTTACTTATGGGCTTTTAAAATTCAATTAAAAAAAGGCGAGCTTTTAGTTTCATAATCACTGAGACACAGTAAGGGCAGGGAGGTGGGCTTTTCTCAGTCAGAACTTCTGGTTTGTGTCACATCGGGTAATGTGGAAAGCAAGAAAATCTAAATGCATCATTTGGTATCTTCATTGCTAGTTACTGCTTTGTGCTGAACTTGCGGTGATGTAGATAACAGATGGATATGCAAATCTACTGTACAGTTGGTACAGACTGAACACCACAAATGTAATTTTATTTTTTTTAAATGAAATATGATGCAGATCATTAGGCAGGTCTTCAGCCGGTGTAAATCTGCTGGGATCAGTGGAGCTGTGCCATCCGACACAAGTGGAGAATCTGACCCCAAACGTTTAACTGAAAATTATACTCATTTGCATAACAAAACTAGCCACTAGTTAGTTACACAGCTACTCCAACACTGCAAAAAAACTAGCTACAATTTTTTTCCCCTTAAGGTTACAGTAATACAGATTCAACGAACACATATCTGGTGTCAGACAGAGAGCATTCCCTTCATGGCTACATTATCCACTCAAATGACCGCCTTTGGCATCTCTTTACACATCTGGAGGTTGCTGTCAAAGAGGGGACCATGCAGACCCATCGGGCTTTTGTAAAGGAAACAGAGGACTTGTTTCAGGTAATGTGGACTCTGATCCTTATTTTGTCTTTATGCTACATGTTCACTGAAGAACAAGAAATAATTCTCAAGTCAGAAAAACCCTATGGCCTAGCAGAATTGACCAATGAGAATTATAGATTGAGGATGTCATCACACACACATCTCGTAATGTGAATGAGCTATCAAAAATGTGTCAAACACCAATACAGTCAACTCTTTACAGCCCTGATCCTGATCCCATTAAAGTCCATGGCAAAACTCATATTGACTTTAATGGAGCAGGATCGGGCCATCAGGTACTAAAGCAATTGGAATGTCACAGTATAGGTTAAAAAACCCAGCATTCATGTCTACAATGTATGTACTTCATCGCTCCTTAAAGCTTCTCATCCAGAACTGATTTTTTGCACAAGGCCAGAAATATTTCAGCATTTTTATAGTGGCATTGAGACAAGATCTGAGCTTACCTTTACTCCTGACCAGAATCTGCCTTGACACCAAACTTATTCTTCCCTTATCTGTGCATGCCTATAAATCTGCCTTGCATTGATTCAAAGATTTTTCAGAATTATCCATTCCTTGACTTTTCCTCTAAATATTTCTCATTTATTTCCATCTCCTGTGTAATTACCATCATATGCACAATGCCATTTTGTAGCTTTGCAAAGACTGTAGTTTTACCCTTTTGCCAATATTCTCTTTGCACTACAAACATCCCACAAAGGCCACTCTGCTCCCATATTTTATCTCTCACTTAGAGCACTTGTCACAGAAGTGGGTGGTGGTTGGCTGGGGGTGGGAAAGCTGAGGGCATGCAGCAGCATGAGTGGCAGAGGTCCAGAAGCTAATGGATTGTCTGTGTTGGAGAAGCTTGCAGGAGTGCAGGGATCTAAACGCTCCTGTCTGCAAGATGCTGAGCACCTCCTGGGAAGTGTTGGGACACCCTCAACTCCTGTCTTCAGGGCCCTAAGGGCCTAAAATACGTAGGGCCTTAAGAGCAATGAACACCTTGATTTGCACCTAGAAATGAATAGGGAGCCAAAACCTTTGAGGACAGGTGTAACACGTTAAGCCTGATAAGCAAATGGGCCCATGCATTCTTTGCTGGCTGTATAGGCCAAGCAGTTTTCAGCATAGCCCTATGCAGAGAGTATTAAAGCAATCTGTTCGGGAGCTTACACAGACATGCATAGCTATAGCAAGGGGCATGTGAATGTGGAGACAAACAGTTGCTTGCCCTGTGTGGCTCAGAAGCTACAAAAATGGGAGCAGGCACACAGTGCAGTCTCTTCATCCAGTCGCAGGTTATGGTCTTCCTATTCAGAGCCTTCAGCCAACCCCCTGAGGGCAGCCTGGCATGGTAGAATATTAACTTGAGGATGCTGAGCCACCCAATGAGGTGCTTGCATGAACTGGGAAATCAGAATAAACGTCTCTTTTGCACCGTGACAGCAGTGGAGATCAGTTGATGCACTCTCATTTCCAAGCTCTGGATTTAAATATCAGGAGGCCAGGGGAAAACTCGAAAAGCTCTCACCTCTGGAATGTGCTTCCTCTATTCACCTGGTACACTGTGTCCAGGTCAGACACAGAGAAAGCCAAACTGTTGGTTCAGCTTTCACCTATAGGGTGGAAGGGTGACACTGAGTCTGCTTATTTTTACATCAGTTAGTTACTTCTGTGTGGTGTTTAACAATTGCGTGTTTGTTTAATAGTGGCATAGTGACTGCATTTTAAAAAATAATAAACTCAACCTAGCTCCTCTTATCCAAGAAACAGTATTTTACAAGCATTAGCTAATGAATGCTGTCAGCATCAGTTAGGTATGTATTCCCATTTTACAGATGTACAAACTGTGGCCTACATAGAATAAGTGAGTCAGCTAAGGTCTCACAATGAGTCAGTAGCAATGCCAAGACTAGAACTTAGATCTCTGCTCTCTCTCTACTAGGCATTTATTTATTTATTTAATTTTATTGCATTTCCGTATGATAGTCTTCTCAGATTCCTCTTTTCTAAACTTCTAGGAATCAGGAATGGTATAGCCAAAGTTCTGTCTGCCCCAGGACGTGATACCATGTTCCTTCTTAGGTGGCCTAGAATTCAGCTGTAAACTACCTTCTTGGTTTTCTAAACTCTTTGGGCTCTCCCCACACACTCTCCATCCTCCTAATTGCCTTTCCTCTTGCCTCATCAGTTTTCTGCTTCCATCTAGACTTCTGTCCTTCCTCTGTGTCTCTTCTCAGTTGAGGCATGGGACACTCTTGCTTCTTTAGCTGTCTGTTGGGGAGTCTTTTTTTTTTTTTTCTCTCCTTCCCCATAGAGCCAGTTAGCCTCTCTGACATTATAGATTAATATAAATATACTCTGCCCTGCACTGAAAATCACTCTGGAGCCCATAAAAACAATCCTTTAAGAAGCCATTTCTTTTCTTTGAATAGCTTCCAGTTACATAAGACGTTCCTGCTGACAAAGAATTACAGAAATAAATAAATGTCAGCATTCAGTGAAAACAATTGGGAAGCATCAGAGGAAAAAAAAAAAAAAACACCAAAACAATTTAGAAGCAAAGATTCACTGCTTTCTCTCAAAATAAGTTATACAGTACAGACGCTTAGCTGTCTGGAATGCAGCATAATTACGTGTGTAAATGCATATGCCACAGGTAGAACTGGTTAAAGAAAGCATTTTGTTGTTCTCTGAGGGATTGCCTCTTTCTTTGTGCCATACTGCCCCAGGTCCAGTCAGCAGCGGTGTTCAAGCAGGATCCCCTTCATTATAATAGCGAGGGGGCAATGGGCGAATCGTTCTTTGGGAGGTCTCCAGGGCTCTGAAGCGTGATCCAAAATAACTGGCATTTGGTGACCATGCTGGAAAAGACATTTGTTTGATCAGGATTTTAGAGGAGGCTGAGGGTATGCTTCCCATAATGATGAAGGGGTGGAAAGGATTTGTGGATGGCTGGCTGGTTCCTGAACTGAACTTGAACTGATTGTTTTAAGTCTGTTTAATTGATTATTAGAGAGACGACGTGAGTGAGGGAATATTTATTATTGGACCAGCTTCTGTTAGTGAGTGAGACAAGCTTTCGAGTTACACAGGTTTCTTCTTCAGATCTGGGAAAGCTACTCCCAGTGTCACAGCTAAATGCAAAGTGTAACAGATTGTTTAGCGTAAGTAGTTAATACGTATTCTAAGAGACCCTTCAAAGTGAAATGACCAGTTAACACCTCGGCAGTCAAATGACAAAAAGGGGAGGTTTAGTGAGTTGTTGTAATAAACTATAAGTCCAGTGTTTTATTAAGACAATGCTTTTTAGTATCTAGGAAACTTATGAGTTTAAGATCCCAGGCTGATGTTTTTGAAAGTGTTATGCAGGTCCTCTTTGAGAATGAGGACTGAGAATCAGATACAGAGATATCATTTTGTGAAAAGTGTTCGCCCACGACTGGTATGGTGTTTGTCTTTTTTTCTGGGTGAGTTCACTTGAGAGTATGGTGACTGTCTGTTTGGTTTCACCCACAGAGCTGTTACTGAGGCATTTAGTGCACTGAATGAGGTACACCACATGTTGTGATAGGCATGTGTAGGACCCACGGATGTTGAAAGGTGTGTTATGGGGGTGTTGATCATTGTAGCAGTGGAGATATGTCTGCAGGTTTTGCATCTGTTGTTCTCACACAGTCTGGTGCCACTTTGAGTTGGTGGGTCCTGGTCTTGGGGAGCTTGCTGCTGATTGAGTATGGGTTGTAATTGTTTGATAGCCAGTTTGAGTTCCAGGGTATGGTGGTAAATGACAATTAGGAGAGTATGGTCAGAGGTTTCTTTTTTCTTTCGGTACTGAAGTCTGTTCTCTTCGGATTTTTGGGTGGCCTGTTCTATGATGCAACCTACTTCTTGGTTGCAGTGTCCTTGTTTGGTGAAGACAGCTTTAAGTATGCTAAGGTGTATATCCCAGACTTTCTCTTTGGAGCATATTCTGTGTTATCTGAGTGCCTGGCTGTAGATAACAGATTTCCTGGTGTGTTTGGGGTGGTTTCTGGATCTGTGAAGGTAAGTGTGGTGATCCATGGGTTTCTTGTGTGTAGTTCTCTGTAGGGTTCCATTGTTGAAGCTGATTGTGGTATCCAGGAAGTTGATGCTGGTGCAAGCGTGTTACAGAGAGAGTTTGATGGATGGGTGGTGACTGTTGAAGTTGTGAGGGAAATCTATGATCTGCAATGCATTAATTACTTTTGCTAAAGAATCTATTCTACCTTGTATTTATCTGTGACATTGTGTGTCCATTTCCCTGACCTGAAGAAGAGCTCTGTGTAGCTCCAAGGCTTGTCTCTTTCACCAGCAGAACTTGGTGTAATAAAAGATATTACCTCACACACCTTACCTCTCATGTTCTGGGACCAGCGTGGCTTCAACACCACCAACAAATGACATAGATTGAGTTATGGTGTTAATGGTGTGGTAGGGAAAATAGAGCCATGGACTGGCATCTTTTCAGTTATTTAAATCACAATATATTAAGTACATACATAAAATTGCTGTGTTCTGTTTTTAAGGACTCCTGTTATCACAGTGTGGAGGCAAAGCAGCATTTTATGACTGCCATGCACAGCATTGCCAAATTGACAGCAAGAGATGTGGCAACAGCTTTTGATCTTTCACAGTTTAGATCTGCCTGTGATTTGGGAGGTATGCCTACTCCGGTGACATGTATACCAGTTAATGAAATATACCTACATCTGAGTTTTTTTAAAAAATCTAATACAAATTTAAATTATTGCTTTCTAACTGGTAAATTTTCTGCTGTTATTAGCTTAGAATTGTATTTGTTGTAATGTTTGATAGAAAGTAAAAATGGAGTTAAATGGAAGTACACTAATGTAAAATATTGTTCATTTACTATAAGTACACCTGTTAAGTAGTTGTTCTCCCCCCCACTGCCCCAAGAGAAGCAGTATGGTTCAATACCTGAGACTGGGACTCCCATTTCCAACTCTCTGCCATCGCCTCAAAGTGTGATCTGCACATGTTAATTATGTCAAAATTTTCAGAAATGATTATTGACATTTGGGTGCCTCCATCTTTGGTGCGAGACTTCAGATATTTTAAGGGGGCCCGCTTTACAGAGGGTGAGGGATAAGCATTTTCTGAAAGCCAGGCCCCTTTAAGGTGTCTGAGATCAGACAGCCAAAATCACTAATCCCTCTCAGAAATCTTGACCTTTGTGACTTGTGAACATGATCTTTGTCTTGACCTTTGTCACTTGCTTACCCACTGTGTAAAGAACTTTGAGATGTACTGTTGAAAAGCACTATGCTATGTATTAAACTGATTAGAGCACTTTTCAAACCATGCAAGAATTACCTTGCTGTAATAATAATGCCTACTTCTTCGTATAGGACTTTTCATCCATAGATTACAAAGAAGATGGAGAAACTGAGGCACAGAGAGGGGATGTGGCTTTCTTATGGTCATCCAGCAGACTAATGGCAGAGCCAGGAATAGGACGTAGCTTGCCTTAGTCCCAGTCCAGAACTGTGTCCACTAGCTCCTGAGTCCCTTGTAGACTCTCTTGGCCACCCCATCCCTAACTTAGTGATGTTGTATTAGGGGAAGGTACAATAAGAACTTTTGAAATGTCTTCAGATACAAAGGAAAAGGTTCACTTAATTATTATTCTTTTTCCTTTCTGCAGGTTGCACTGGAGTTCTGGCCCATCAGCTAGTACAAAAATATCCAAACCTAAACGTAACTGTATTTGACCTTCCAGAAGTCATTGCAAATGTCTCCTGCTTTCAACCTTCAGGACAGCACATAACTCCAGTGACATTCACAGCAGGTAACTAACTACGAGGCATTGATCCTGCCAATGCTGGTGCACTGTGCAGCATGGAGCACTCTGGTCTGCTCCAGTGAAAGGGTGAGCAGAGGCTATGTCTGGATGCAAACAAGGGTGTAAGCACAAGGCAGAATCCTCCATGCTGAGTGGAAGTCTTGGGTCTTTGCATGTTCATTTATTTCCCCATAAGACGGCAGGGTAAAAAAGAGAATAGGTGAGAATGGAGAACAGGGGAGACAGAGGAGACGTGGCTTAAGTGATACCAATGAGGGGTCTGGCTGGACACTTCTCCTATCTAGGCAGTATTAACTTGATGGCAATGGAAGTATGCTCAAGCACAACTTAATCTCCCTTCTTGATTCAGTCTTCTGCACAGTCCATAAACTTTACAATGTTCTTGTCATGAATTGTCCTTCTCTCACCATGTCTTCTGTAACTACACATCAAAATACTACATGTGCGTAGCACAGTGCTTCACCTGTGCTGAAATCGTTATTCATGACTTCACGTCCTCTTAACTATTGATACTCCCTTTACTTTGGTGCGTCAGTGCTGAGTTCTGAATTCCAGCAAATGTAGGAAGTTGCATATAAAGAAATATGTCCCCATCACCTCTACTGGCTCCCTGTTTATTTTAGGATGCAGGCTCTGGTTACCCTCCTTGTTTCTCAAATGTTTCATGAACTTGCTAACTGAAGCAGAAGAAAGTTCAAAACCAAATTTACATTAAAACTAAACTGACTCTGAAATTCTTACCTTGCATGTTCTGCATCCCTAAACTACATCCTTACTATAAATAAACATAATTTCCCCCCTAAATAACTTTCACTTTGCTTTGTAGAATTGTATCAGACCAAATATACATTTTCTAACAGGTAACTTCTTCAAAGATAATCTTCCAGAAGCAGATCTTTACATCCTTTCACTAATTCTCCATGACTGGAATGATGAAAAGATTCACATATTGTTAAGCAAAATATCAGCTATTTGCAAACCAGGTAAGGGTTTTTCATCTTGTGGGTTTTTTTCTTAAGTTTACAGTATAGTGCTTAATAGCAGGATGATTTTATGTGTAACCATTTAGAATGACTCCAATTAAAGCTGAATATGTTTGTCATCAATTTTTTCTTCCCTGTCTTAAAATAGAAGCCTTTACAAACTGCATTAATGGCACAACATACTTAGAAGCAAAATGCTGTCTTGGGTATAGCAAAGGAAGCATCAGTTCACTTAATTATATTTAACTTCTAAATCTATACAAAAATTATACCTATTTTTATTGTATCTCTCTCCCTCCCCCTTAGTGTGTCATTTCTGTCATCAGCCTTGAACCTGCAAACGCTTATACACCTGCTTATATTAACTCATGAGAATAGTGCCATTGAACTCAATGGGATTACTCACGTGCATAAAGTTAAACATGCATAAATGTTTTCAGGATCGGAGCCTTTGATGGTAAACTCTTCAGGAGATGGGCTGCTTTTTCCTCTGTGTGAAGTGTGCTAAGCCTATTTTAGGTGTTATGGAAATAAAAGTAATGAAATGTTCCAGAAATATGAATGTCACATATGCCCTACGTACAAAGGGAAGAGAGAACTAGTAGTTGCACTGAGTAGAGGAAAGGTGATTTCCAAATAATTGCATTTGCCAGTAATTTTTAATGTAGGATTGAGAACAGAAGACATGCCAAAAAGTCTTTGCAAGCAGTGGACATAGAGAGCAGTAAGAGAAAACCAGAGCTGCTTACTTCAAAGGGTCGTGTGGCTAAATGTTGGTCTAAAGGAGTCTCTGAGTTCTATTTGGAATGGCTAATGACATTTATAGTGAGAGGCCTAAGTTGTGGCCTTAAGATATCATTAGCTGATAACTGGCCTCAAGTAGTAACCATGCTTTTTGCTGAACGAGACCTGAAAACTAAAGGGAGGAATGCCTGCCTTCTCGTATGCTTTCCCAATTTCCTAATCTAACCGGAGATGATCACTGTAGTGACCTTGAACCCTTCCCTATGAAATAGAATTACATCTGGGCTATATAAAATATTTTAAATCCTCCAACACCTTCCTGTTTTACACCTTTAGAATAGTCTCTTGTTAACTTGAGAAAGTGGACTGTGGCAGAGGATAAAGCAATAGGTTGTATCACATAGAAATCAGAAAACAAGAAAACTGAAAGTTGTGATGGAGATAACTCTAAAAGCTCCCCTATCTTTCTAGCGTGAAATAAGTACCTCTTAAAGCACAGGTGTCAAACACAAGGCCCGTGGGCCGAATGCGGCCCGCCGCCTTGTGTTATCCAGCCCGGCAGTTTTTTCTGAGCCAAGCTCAGTAAAAGTCTGCGAGATCTCGCGTCAGCGCATGGTACCACGAGATCTCGTGTCAAAAAGGAAAAGGCCACGGGATGTTGCATCAGCTGTCAATCGGACTCTCCTACTCTGCCGCCGAATTTCACCCTGCCGGGAGATTTCACGGTGGAGAGTAGAGTATGTAAAGTAGAGTATGAGGTGTTTCAGTGTATGGTATGCGTGGCCCCCTTGAACTAAATTTAATTTAAATGTGGCCCGCCATAGGAAATGAGTTTGACACCCCGACTTAAAGTATCACTTCAGAAGTGAGAAATGAATGGGAAATGTTCTCCAAAGGTTCACACAGCAAACTCACTAACACATCAATCTCAAGTACACATCCTTCCCATTTGTAATAGCATTTGAACCAACAGCATTGCAGTTTGGAAGCTCAGAATATTTTATTGAACCATTTTTGGTGGTTTTGGAAACACAGGAAGTGCCTTGCTAGTGGCAGAAGCTGTGCTTGATGAAGAGAAGACACACCCTCCCAGAGCAGTTCTGCAGTCCCTTAGTATGACTGAAGGCAAGCAGAGAAGTGGCTCGGAGTACAAGCAGCTACTGGAGAAATATGGATTCACCAATGTGCAAATTAAGATCACAGAAAACATTTTAGATGTGATTTTGGGCTTCAGGAAAACTTCTGCACATTAGTTTGCACTGCAAGGTAAGTGAGGCAATGAGCTTTTGTAATTTAACTGTCATTCAGCCATCAACCAGCCATAGTATAGATTGTTCTGTCAATTGCCTGGGTACAGGAAGAACTGGATATAAAACTTCTAATGTCCTAGTTCTTTGAAAAATTGTTGAAAGCTGCAGGAATTTTCTTTTTCCCTAAGCAACTTATTCAGTAGTTACCAGTCATTGCATTTGTACTTACAAAAATGCATTTTGCACAACTTTATCCGAATGGTAATTTTAGGATGCTCTTTTTGCTCACTGGTCCTTAATTTTTTTCTCAGAAGTGGAAGAGGGAAACAACCTTGAAATGAAGGTTTATTTGCAAACAGGAATAAAAATGAAAAAACGGTGGGATTTTCAGTATGTCTATATGTACAGCGCTGCACTGGCGCAGTTGTACCAATATGGCTGCACTACTGCAGTGCTTCTGGTGAAGATGATGTATGCTGATGGGAGAGCACTCTCCTGTCAGCATGAAAAAAAATCACTCCCATGAGTGGCATAAGCTATGTTGACGGGAGAAGGTCTCCATGAACACTTATGTCGGTGTAACTTATGTCACTCGGGGGTGGAATATTCACACCCTTGAGCGACCTAAGTTTTGCCAACACATGTAGACATAATCTTAGAATCATAAGCAGTTGCTCCTTCGTCACTTAGGTGTTTGTGAAACTCCCACCCATAGCTGTCATGCCACAAGGCTCTTTACTGTTGTAGACTCAAAATCTACAGTGACCATAATTTCACTGCAAGTGAATTGGCCACCCACAACTGAGAGCCTCAGTATGTCTACACTGCGGAGTGAAGTCAACTTATTTTAAATTGACTTACACCCACCGAACTTTAGAAGTCGGAGGAGCGTGATCACACCTCACTCATTGCGTCAGGGGATTGTGTCCCCACTAGCCGTGCTTGGCTCAACAATCAAAGCAGTACGTCATGGATAGCTATCCCACAATGCAACTAGCCGCAGAGGCTTTTGGGAAGGTTGTCATCCTCCCATGATATAACATACTCCCTGCCCCCCTCCCTTCTTGTCCCAGTCTAAACAAACAGACGATCTCCTTTTTGCACCATTTTTTCAAACCCTTCACTCTGCCACGTGCACACCATTGCCTGAGAGGAATGAAGCCCGCCCAGCTCTGCACTCTTATTATGAGCATCACAAACACCTCACAACTTATTCTGCAGTATTTTCAGGGGTGAGACAGGAGTCGCAGCGCTGAAAATTGCCATGCTACAGAGGCCGCCTTGCTACAAGTGGTAGAACGAAACAATTCCTATTTGCTGCACGCTGTCATGCACCATCTGCTGTCAATGGAGCACCGCTTCTGTTCCCAGGAAACAAGCAGCGATGGTGGGATCACATCATTATGAAGGTGTGGGGTGATGAGCAGTGGCTGCAGAACTTTCGAATGTGAAAGGCCACATTCTTTGAACTTTGCGGACAGCTCTCCCCAGCCCTGAAACGCATGAATACTTGCTTGAGACCAACTCTGACAGTGGAGAAGAGAGTGGTCATCACTTCAAAGGCACTTAGAAGAGAGGAAGATGATCAGGAGCAGTCAACATGGATTCACCAAGGGCAAGTAATGCTTGACCAACCTGATTGCTTTCTATGAAGAGGTGACTGGCTCTGTGGATGTGGGGAAAGTGGTGGATGTAATATACCTTGACTTTAGCAAAGCTTTTGATACGGTCTCCCACATTATTCTTATCAGCAAATAAAGAAGTATGGATTGGATGAATGGACTATAAAATGAGTAGAGAACTGGCTAGAGCACAGGGCTCAAAGAGCGATCAATGGTTCCATGTCTAGCTGGCAGCCGGTCACAAGTGGAGTGCCCTAAGGGTCGGTCCTGGGGCCGGTTTTGTTCAACATCTTCTTTAATGATCTGGAGGATGGGGTAGATTGCACCCTCAGCAAGTTTGCAGATGACACTAAGCTTCATATCTGCAACAGGCACTCTGAAGGAGTATGAGATTGTGGTATGTTGAAGGCCAAGTCCAATATGAGGGAAGCAAAGCACAAGGTACCCATTTTTTACCCATCCCATGGATGAAAAGCAATGTTACAATGTAAAAATAAGTACCCTGAACATTCGCAAGGGAAGGCTACAACCACATACCATTGTATGACTATTGCAGGGGTCAAAGTGCTGTTCCAGCCATTGTAAGTAAGGAGCTAGTACATCTGTTAGAGAAATCCCCAGTGTCCATGCTGCACAAATCCATGCTCCCTAGAGCAGCATGGATGTTGGGCTCCCAAGTGATCAGGCTTTTAACAGGTGGTAGAAAGGGTGAGAGGTGGGTACGGGTTAACCATCTCTAGAGGAAAGAAATGGGTACCCATTTGCGGATGCCCAAAGCTCATAGCAACAACGTCCTGCTAAGGGACTTGTGGTGTGCTGAACCAAGAAACCATCCCGAGCTGTGGAACACACATTTTAAAAAACTTTCTTGGGTGGGTATTGTAAATGTGCACCATCTTCCCTAGGTAACCATGAATGATATCAGCCTGCTGAGGGTCACATAGGTGGAAAGGAAGGATTTGCTGCAAGCATCTGGCTATAGGCACGGCTCTTATGCTGCTATGCTGTGTTCCATGGTGATGCCTGCACAATTAATAACAGAGTGGCGAAGGAATGTGTCCTATCGCAGTGGAAGAAATAAGACTGCCCTCCCAAGAAACTCTGCAAAGGATTTCAGAATACCTATATGAAAGCTTCCTGGAGATATGCATGGAGGATTCTCAGAGCATCCCTGTGCACATAAATAATCTTTTCCAGGGTGAATCCAGTGCTTGACAGCAAGTGCGAGGAAGCACAGCCACACCACCACACACCGCTTTTTCCTGCTGGTACAAGATTCTGCACTGGGGATACAACCAAAGACATGCAATTTGCAGTACACATTCACCAGATGTGCCTTCCCCGGCATCCCAGTCAGTCACAGTTTCCTGCATCTGGGTGGGCTGCACCTATTTTGCAAACAGCTCCTGGTTTTCAGGGAGAAGGGATACCCCACTTGCCTTCCCCTTGTTCTCTT
The DNA here is from genome assembly GCA_007922155.1 of Mesoclemmys tuberculata. NCBI lineage: Eukaryota > Metazoa > Chordata > Testudines > Chelidae > Mesoclemmys > Mesoclemmys tuberculata. The sequence goes on from ML675610.1 coordinate 68,423,174, forward strand.
CTTCCTCCTCATCCACAGACTCGTCCTCATTCATCCTGGCCTCTGATTCTCCCGAGGTATCAACTCTGCATGGTGGCATAGTGGTGGATCTCCAGCAAGAATTGCATGCAGCTCCTCATAAAAGCAGCATGGTTTTGGTGAGGAGCCAGAATGGCTGTTAGCTTCTCTAGTTTTCTGATAAGCCTGCCTCAGCTCTTTGATCTTAACGTGGCACTGCTGTGCATCCCTGTTGTGCCCCTTCTCCAACATGCCGCGAGATATCGTCTCATAGATATCCAAATTTCTTTTGTTTGCTTGGAGCTGAGCCAGAACAGACTTTTCACCCCACAGACTGCTGAGATCTAAGACTTCAGGTCAACTCCAGTCTGGAGCACGTTTCGGACATGCAGTCACCATGATCAGTTGTGCTGGAAAGCTCTCTACATGCTGACCAAACAGGACATGGGAATTCAAAATTTCCCAGAGATTGCAGGGAAGAGCTATTTCCTTTTTACGTAACTACAGTGCAGCAGACTGCAAATGTGCAGAGTGGTCACAGTAGAGCATTATGGAATACCTCCCAGAGGCCAATGATGTCGATTTACATTGCTCTCTGCCTACACTGATGCTCATTCGACCCACAGAATTAGACTTCAGCGCTACGCCACTTATGGAAGTGGTTTTATTAAGTCCAATTTTACCGCAAATTAGGTCGGCAGCGACATGCCAGTGGAGACACGTACTTTATGTGGTCAACGTAAGTCTCATTACATTGTCAGTGTAGACCAGGCCTGAATCATACATCTCAAGTACAGCTGCTTTCAAGAGAAGAGTCCATGTGGTAGAGGGTTAGATGGTGACATCCTCTTTCTGTCTCTGTTGTTTTCTTCTATAAATACTAGTGCTCTTCCCTTTTTTCCAACTGCATGCTGATAGAAGAAGCATATGGAAATGCCACTTTTTCACACTGTGATTTTTATTTGGAGAGATAAGTATGTTGTATGTCCAGATTATCATCTAATTGTCACTCTGTTTTTCCCACTATTTCACATGTTGTTTTTTCCCTGATAACTCTTCAATAGTGATTTTTTCACATAAAACATACTTTGCTAAAGCTGTAGTGGGACCCCTCCTACCTGTAAATAAAGTTACTGTTTGTCATCTCCAGGCAGTTACTGGTTGCAGAAGATTTCTACAGCAATATCCCCAGTCAGCCAGGATGAAAGAAGAGAGGCTGTATTTACTTTCTGCTGCTGATCTCAGCAACTTTCAAAGATTCTGTTAGCAAGGGCAAGAGTTATGTAGTTTTTTCTGACAGTTTGTCTTCTCAAGTTAATCTTGCACCGTAAAAGTCCTTCATTAGCATAATTACTTTGCTCTTTGAGCACTGAGCATGGCAAAGGTGAGTTAAATGATCAGTGAGGGACATTCATAACATGTTTCAACCATGCAAATTCATCATGAAAATTTGTCACACTTTGCTTACCCATGTTTCCCATAATCATGATGAACATTTTTATTCACTGTTAAGTTTCTTGCCCTCATAGACTCATAGGTCAGAAGGGACCAATATGATCATCTAGTC
>ML675610.1:68425137-68460511 GCA_007922155.1 Mesoclemmys tuberculata
CTAAACTTAAACAATTCCTCTCCCTCCCTAACGTTAATCCCCCTGGATTGCTAGAATTTGGTAAGGCGGTTCTAAGCAATACAAGCATTACTTTGTAAAAAAAACAAGTCACCTTATATCAAAATATTCAGCTACTGAAAAATAAATAAACCCAAAGCAAGAAGTTTCTCTCTGTTTTGGTACCAAAAATGTCTTCATCTACCTTTAACTGATCTGCATTTAAAAAGATGCAGTGTTACTATTTCAAGAGATGAAAGTTTTACTGTTTTATTCTGACCCACCAAGCTTCTGACTGATTTACCCAAACTGCAGGACTGTAATAGTCTTTCATGCTGTCAAATTAAAATTTTGCCTATGACTATTGTGTGCTCACTTACTGTTTGTAAAACTTCTATAAAACACAGTTAGCTAAAACATAAACACAGTGACTTGAACAATAAAAGCACAACATTATATATTATTAATCCCTTGAGGCTGGGGTATCTGCATTAACTTTAGCTTTGCAAAATTACAAAAAAACACACCCCAGAATTTACCTTTGAAGAGTCCATATAAGCCATGAATATGAAGCAGCTGTTGAAACAAATAACATTCTTTGTGAACCAGGACATCTAAAATCATTTTCGCTAACTGGTTTTGAATGTCTCACAAAAGGTGGCTAATGAGATCTGCAGGAGAATGTGCTTTGCTCAACAGTGGGTGTCTCTGTGCTATCTCCAAACTATTTCAGTGAGATTTGCTGACATGCAAGAAAGATCAATATTGTATGTCTTTCAGAGAGAAGAGAGGGGAAAGACATTTTCACTTGCTGTTGACAGGCCATATCTTTCCACTCTGAAGGCTTCCACTGAATTCAGTGGAAGTGTAGTGTGTGCAAGGAATTCAGGGTTGGGCATAATAAAAACATTTAGGAAGAGGAGTTTGATCATTTTAAATACTAAAGCGTTACTGGGAGAGCTATAAGCGTTCTGAATACTAGATAGACGTATAATCCGATTTTTGAATGTACAGTCATAAATATGCCACTTCCCTGGACAAAATGTATTTCTATTGACTATCATTGTAACAGCTAGGACTTAATGTTTCCTTATTGAAAAAGCTGTCTGAACAATGGTTTTCATCAAGGATAATTCTGGGCCATTAAAGCTAATTATCAAAGTCTGTATAATCTTTAATGAGGGATTATTTTGTATCACCCAGATGTCTGAGCTATCGCCAGTACTAAAGCCTGCTTGCTCACTACTTGCTGTTTGGTGGTAGTGAGCTGCCTTAACAACATGGGCATTCCTCACTATTGTATGAGGAGCTCCACCCACTGAAATGAATGTCGCGGTGCTTGCATCTGAGTGTGATTTCATATGCATGAGGCCATTCATATGAATTCAGTTAACTTATCTGAATTTCATCTTACATATTTATTTGAATGTGGGATCATTTACAATTGTCTCTATAAACAGCATGGAAGAAGTCCAGTGCAGACAAATCAGTTAATGGAACCAAGTAGATCACCAAATGAATGGAGAAGAGGTGTAAAATATTGGGGATTAAAAGATCAGTAGACACAGGGACAGAAAAAAGAGAAATGATAGCTCAGACACTCATTCACTGATCAGTAAGAATCCTTTAGGGTGTGGGAGTGATGTTTGGTATGTGAGACAAAAGAGGTTTGTTTGGATATTTCCCCCCCAACTCAACAGAAAAATGGCAACTCTAGCACTCTCACTACAGAAATTAACTACTTCCTGTGCTAGATAGAGCTAAGGGACTGTGACTATGGCATAGTTCAATATGATCCCCAAGTGCAGGAGTTTAAGGAAGTGTTGTCTAGAGACTGGGTCCCCTCCTCCTTTTGTTGGCTGTCAGTTCAGTTTTGGATCGGTTTGTCGTTGTGCTGGATAGGGACAGGGGATTCTAGGCTCCCTTATTGGCCCCTCTTTCCCCCCCACCCCACTGTCTGTCCACCATGATGGATTGTTAGGAAAGACACCATCTTCTCCTTGACATTTCCCATGTCTCTAGCTCCTTATTTTTCATTAGGGATGGAGTGAAGGACTCAGTTTCTGAGGAGAAGTGGTGGGGTTGGTCAGCTATAGAGCAGTTTTGTGACTGCAGTCCAGGAAAGCCTGCCCACAGATTTTCAAACTGTCTGCTGAGAAGCAATCTAACAATAGTAGCATCTCTGGCCCACAGAACTTTATCAATGGGCCTAAACTTACTACTCAATGGGATTTTCAATGGGAGTTTTACCATATTATACTTGAAGTGAGGATTAAATGGGTTGATTGGAGGTGGAGGGGCACAGGGTATAGCAGCAATAACTTCCTTCACTTTTGGAAGCTCTGACCACCAGGAGCTGGAGACAAGTTCATAGTTCCAGTTTAGCCCATTTGATGTAGTGCGTGAGAGAGAATAAGTACAACACTGCACGTGCATAGAACCAGCATATTAAAATAAATGAGCATTAGGGATAATCTGTCACAAGATTAGTTGCCATTCTTAGAAGTGAGTACATAATCTGCAGTGGCCCTGACACATGGTCATCATCTACTTTTATTTGTACAACACCAGACTTCCCTTTTTCTCTTCCCCCCACCCCTTGCCCTTCCACTGCAGTCACTGCATAATATTTGGGCTCATTGCTATTTTATCTTGTTCTTATGCTATTCTAAATGGAAGTCTTTGTGTATTGTTGCTGCCTTGCTGTAAGAACTTTTAAAATTAACTTTTGTAGGGCTGTCCTATACATGTTTCTACCTCTGCATTTCTGTCTGCAGCTTTAAAAACAATTCTCTGCTGCATCACTTCTGTTTTGTAGCAGTGTAACTTCATTGATTTCATTTGAGTTACACCAATGTAGAATTGGGCTAACGCAGGGACCATTACAATCATCTCCTCTTGACCTTCTGCAAAGAGGTCAAAGAACCTCACCTAGTAATTCTGCTTCTATAAGGGTAAGGATGACCAGGCTTGAACCCAAGTTAAATTCTGTCTAAGCCTTTCTCAAGAAGGATCTTCATTCCCACTGTAAAACACTCACCAATAGGTTTGTTTTTTTTCCCCTATGCTAATCATATCCTTGCTCTCTGTGACGTATATGTGCATCCTTCCCATTCTGACAGTGTTTGATTCCCCGAATGTGTTTTGTCCAGATTGTGTTCATGGCATTCAAATGTCCCCAATGTTGGAGTGATTTGCTGTAGCATATTCGTTGCCTTGCTATGCATGTTTTCCTTTCAGAGTGTCCAAGCGGTCTCTTCAACAGTTGTAATACAAGGCTGGCTCAGTGGCCTATTGATGCTTTGCACTTTGTACTACATAGGAACACTTGCAGTGTGATCAGGTGCAGCAATTCTGCCTGTGCTGGTGATGGAAAGTTATTGGGATGTGAGGAGGAAAAGCATTCTAATGCAGAATCTTTATGTATTCAGGCTGTATAACCAAATAAGCACACACATATTTCAGAAGGTGTAAACTTGCCTCAGTTATACACAGCTAAATACTCCGCTGGTGAGCATTTGGCGCCCTGTATGTACAGCCTGTAAGGCACGATATGGAACAGAGGTCTTTATCCATTCCCTGCCAGAAGGAATTTCATAGCTGCAACTGATTTATTATGTTATTTATTGAACACCAGCAGCATGCTCAACTCCTGACAGAAAGGGGATTAGATCCCCTAAGCCTATGGATCAGACCCCAGGGCCATTCACAAAGAAGCTGTGTGCTTCTTAAAGCTTCTCACCTGCCAGTAGGAGCCATGCTGTCATGAGTGCCTCTGAGGTAATCGTTGCAAGGGGTAGAACACAGATACAGGATTCAATTCACTGTTGTCCTGCACCTTGTGCAGGCATATACACCACTACAAAATGAGTGTAAAATGCTATCCATTGGTCTGATTTGTTAGCATTTTACATCCACTTTCCACTGACGTAAATGACTGCACAGAGTAATGGAGAATCAGTCTGGAGAAGAGCAAGTATAATAATGCTCATTTGGTCAGCATTATCTTAGTCTGGTATTCCCACTGGGTTGACGAGGCAAGAAGATGTGGAAAATAACATCACCATAGTCTCTTCCCTCTATTCTCATACTTGGGACTTCCTCACAACAAAGACAGACAGACAGACACACACACACACACTTCTGTAGAACTGTCATTTTCTATGTTTGTACAATGCTCCCCCCATCCTGGTTGTCCTCTGAAGACTACTGCAATATAAATGTTAATAAATGTTCAGGAGGATAGGGACAGAGTGTCACTGAGGTGGCATTAACCTGGTTTCTTACCGTGACACTCTGTGTCTGAGAACAACACCCCATAACCCCCATATTCACCAGTGTCAATTATGACATGCTCGGTACATGATATGCCTTGTGTGGTATTATTTTAAGTCTTGATCTCCTGAACATTAATATCTTGTTGGATTATATGTATTACCATTGTATGTGAAGCTATGAAACATTTTGAATATGTTTTTAGAACATGTTGCAAGGCAGGAAACTCCCACAAACAGCCTTTCAGGCACAACAATGGAGTGGCCAGACAGCATTAATGGCTGTCTCTCACCCATTCAAAGGTGTAATAGATCTAATCTAATATAATAGATTACATTAACAGGAATTGTTTGCAGTGAAGGCTTCACTGTAGAAAGCAGGTTCGCAATGGGGCTTGATTGACCAATGTGGACAACCCCCCAGGTCACAAGCCCAATTACTCTAGCAAGATGGAATGGACTATGAAAGAAGGGGAGTGACATCCTGGCTTGTCCCTACAAATGAACACCTGAAGGGTCCTCTGGAAAACAAAAGGACTTTAAAAGGCGGGGGGCAGGGGGAGAAGTTGCAGGCAGGAAAGGTTCCCCAGCCTGTGTTTAAGAAACCGTTTGCACAGCTAACAAGGGTGAGACCTTGGTAATTCAAATCCTTTTAGTGTGTAGAACATAGCCTATGAGTTTGTTTTTCTTAGAATTTAGACTGTGATCATATGTTTATTTCATTTGGTAACTACTTTTAATCTCTTTATACTTGTCACTTATATTCACTTGAAATCTATTTGTAGTTAATGAACTTGTTTAATGTTTTATCTTAACCAGTGTGTTTTTGAGCGAAGTATTTAGATAAACTCTGCTCAGTAACAAAACCTGGTGCATGTTCCTTACACTTAGAGGGAAGCGTGGACTGGATAATATTCTTCAGTGGTCAGGCTCTTTGACCAGAGCTAGACAGTATAGTCCTGGGGTCCTAGGCTGGGGAGCCAGCTGGAGCATCTCTATTGTTGATTCCTGGCTGGAAAGCTTTCATTGAACTAAGATGGGTGTGGTCACTGCCTGTGGAGGGCTGTGTAAATGCAAGATCTGTCAAAGGTGTGTGGCTTGTCACAGCATCACAGTGGGAAGGAGCCCAGGGTTGGTCAGACAGAAGGCTCAGTGGTATCCCAGCTATCAGGTGGTAACCCCCATACCATCACACTTACATTCCCCCAACCCAAGTCTATCAGATCTGAGTCCACTTCCTCTCACAGAAACAGAGGTGATCTAGTCCATGATATGTGTCCCCTGGATCTTGTGAAAGGAAGTTGCATTGTGTTTTCCGCACAGAACTAATGTATACAATACTTAGCATGTATGTAGTCATTTTGGTTTAGTAACTTGAGAGTACATCTGAAATGCAAAATTAGACCACTAGTATTGTATTTTATGCATTTTTATATGTGACCTTTAATTTTTCTTAATCTGATCTCTGACTGGTATGGTATTTTTTTTGTTTTTCTTTTAAATCAGGCTGAAATGGTGTTTGATGATGAGAAGAAAAGCTGCATAGCTTTGCTTCAGTCCTTGAATATGCTTGAAAAGAGAGAAGTGGCTCTGAATATAGATGTTTACTGGAACATCATGTCTTCACAAATGTAGAAATTAAACTGACAGGAAATGTGTTGGATGTCTTCTGTACTAAGAGCTAAAGCCATTTTATTTGGCAATAAAAATCAGAACACAACAGGAATCACATCTGATGATTTTTATTTTATGATTGCTTTCCTATCAGCAGCTTATGCAAGAGATATGTAGCTTTGGGTGCTTTCTAAGAGATTAAGAGAGAGCAATTCATTCTGAAATGTGAGTAAACTTATGCCAGAAGATACCCTCTTCATTTGGCAGCATTAATGCTATGGCTGCATTAATTGCTAGTACTTTTTAATGCTACCTTATATTCAGAAGACATATCAAGTCATAACAATGATTTTGACACTGCTAATAAACCACTTTGTTTCTTTGTGTTGGTGCAAGTAGGGTGCTTAAATCTAGACCAGAACATGTTGCCATTCTCCCCCTTAGATGTCAGTATAGCTCTCCTTTTACTGCTTCCATTTTCTCCCATTACCATCCTTTAGTGTAACTTTTATTCTATTCCTCTAAAGGATCCATTCTTTTTAGACCATTATATTTATTCCTCCATTCTCCACTTTGCCTCTGGCTTCAAGTTCTACCTGATTTCTTCCTCCTTTTCTTATCTGTATCATTTGTCCTCATATTTTTCCATGTTCTGTTTTATTTTTCATTTTTTTTTCCACTTTATCTTCTGCACTTCCCTTTCTGTCTCAGGGTATTGATGGAATGTGGAGAAAATGTTTGAACAGTGCTTGTGTTATTTCCTCCTTCCCTAAGATTCTCCTCTTTCCACCTCCATGTCTTCCATGATGTCATTCAACATGTCCTGTCTCAATAAAATAAGTCCTCATGTCCAACGTAGTGTGTGAGCAACTGCTAACAATAATAGCCACTGCATCTGCCTCCGTAAGTGCTTCGCTGTGACTATTGTATACATCTGTAGGCAAGTTCATCACTAGTGTAACACCATTGATGTCAGATAGAATAATAATAGTTAATGTTATGCTTATGTTCTAAAGCACTGTTTCTCAATGGCGGATCCATGAGATTTCCTTGACATTTTAGGAATGCAACAATCCAGTGCCTGATAGCAGAACAGTTGAGAAACACTGTTCTAAAGTACTAGGAAACTTGCAGTATGAAAGTCACTTATACAAAGCTACACTGTATTTATTATATTCTGTAACAAATTGACTGTCTCTCTTTTTTTCACTGCAGAAACAACTTTCTTACAATACCTGAATCTCAACAGTTAATTTTAATAACTGGATGGCTCAGCCTGCTTCCAACTTAAACCTGCCCTTTATTAAAAGATGCAATGTCTTCTAATCTGCAGCTGTGGTTAAAAAAAGCAGACAATCGTTGATGGGATTTACTAAATTCGGAAGGGTATCCATGTTAGTCTGTATAAAAACGAGAGTCCTGTAGCACTTTAAAGACTAACATTTAATTTCTGTAGGTATAAACTTTTGTGGGTTACAGCCCATGAAAGTCTATGCATGCAGAAATTAAATGTTAGTCTTTAAAGTGCTACAGGATTCTCATTGTTTTTACTAAATTCAGAGATTAACACCTTGATTCTGAAATTTAAAAAAAAAATTCTACACAATAGTTTTGTCATAAATTGTAATTGCTGTTATGGTCTTACCAACAGCACTGAGAAATAGATACTGAAAAGGGTTGTCTACTGCTCATGCGACATTTAATTTGATTAAATTAAATCAAATCATGTGGACAGGATGGCCCTGAAGCAACAAGCAACTGCTTTCTCTTCTCATTCTTTATAGAGTCACAAAGGCCTCCACTGATACCACAAGAAATCCACTGCTTTGTTTCCCATTGGCCCTTTTCTTAGATCTTGGTAAACTACAGGTTATGTACAACTGAAGTTGTTCTGCTTTAAGAAAGTTGGAGTTGTTTATCTATACAGACTGGTCTTACAGACAACTGGCAGCTCTGTTATAGTTCTGGCAATAATTCTTCACCTTTTTTAAATTACAATTGAGTCATATTAAACACAAAGGGAAATGTTAATCCCTGGTATAACTCCATTGAAGTTAATTGAGTTATTATTATTTATTATGTGTATTACCATAGTGCCTAGAGGCCCTACTTAGACCAGGACTCTGTTGTTGAAGGTGCTGTTACAGTAAGTACAAATTTGGTACAAAATCTTTGGGCTAAATTATGTCTCTCCATAGCAGAACTGCGCACGTGACAGTGCCTGAAGACACTAGACTTCGGCAAGGACTGCAGTAGATCAGGATTAGTCTTGAGATGGGGACAAGGAGCTCTATCTTCTCTAGAGCATCCTACAGCACAGGTATAATTTGATCCTTTTCCTCTAATCTTTTATTCATTCCTGAGTGTTTCAACATATGTAGCACTGACATTAAATGGTGCAGAGAGATATGTATTGAAGTGATTAAATTTACTCTTTAATACATCAGCTTTCTCAATCAGCTAACCACAGTTTTGTAAGATTCACTAAGCACACGTGTTACTCTGCACAAGCTACTTCCCAGAAAGGAAATTCCCCAATATATAGGGTAGATAGTTACTAAAATATTGTGTGAACAGTTATTTAATAAAATATTCATGGTAAAAGATTTGCTGTGGCAGGGTAATCCTATTAAAGCTGGAAACAGAAGAACTAGGACAGCAGTTCTCCAAAGCAGACTCAAGAGACTTCTCTGCATGCTGTAAGATTACGTGGAACTGAAAGACCAGTCGTAGAGCAAAAACTCTGCAGCTGTAGTAGTGATTGATAAGGGAAGTGGTGAGCAGTTAATTTTGCTTAAAGACAGTCAGCTGCTCAACTGTTGTAGTGCTACTTAATATGTGGGCTCTTGTAAAAGTGCAGAGTTATATTGTGAGACGTTAAAAGCCTTTTTGTTTTTAAATCCTGCTCTCTCCACCCCCATTTGTCTGCATTTGTTTATATATGTATATGTATAAACATGAATAGCTTGAATGCTCTAGTACTACATGGTCTGAGACCTTTGTGTCAAGAGCTAGTTGGGCTATGAGGGCTCCTCTTTTATCTCAGTGTTAGCTTGGGAACATCTCAGCTCCACCACCACCATATGCCTCCCTGTTCCACAAGAAACACCCCATCCGTTATTTCCCTAATTCTCTCCAGAAACATACATGCCAGTTCTATACATATTCCCTGTTTCTCCCAAAGCCTTCCATGGAACTAAAGTTTCTCATCTCCAAATGTGCTACCGTAACAGGTAAAGGAAGGGTCATAGAGTGAATCTTAGGTTTTGCAAGTGCAGCTGCAGCAATCAGGCTATAAAGGGCCTCCCAAAGACTCAAACCAGCATGGGAGGGGGAAAAGGGGTCGGGGGAGAGAATTAAGGAGTGCATAGAAAAGGAGGGGGAAGAGAATACAGAGTTGGGAGTGGAAGAATGAGAATGATTGGAGAGATTATGACAAAATGGGGAAAGAAAAAATAAAGAGGAAAAAAGGCGGGAAAGAAATAGATGGTTCTAGAGACAAATATACTGAAACACTGAAAAAGAGTGAAAAATATAAAGAAAACAGATGCTGATAAAAACGGAACAAAAAGCATGAACCACTGTGACCTTGTAAGGTTGGAGCCTCAATTTGATGCATCTGAGCTCCTAAGGTGCATCGGGCAGCATTCAGTTGTGTCCAGCCAAATAGTTCCAAATCATAAAACTGACATATGCTACTCTCCAATTTTACAAGCCAACACAACTTATAAATCCTAGAAATTGCAGTTGTTTAACTACATCTTCCCCCCACACCCATATTTTTTTCATGGAAAAAAACAAAACATATTAGAAGAACATTAAAGTTGCATAGGGAAGCATTAGAGTGGGTCAGGGATTTTGTTTTTTTGGGGAGAAGGAGAGTGGAAAATTCCAATCTGACTAAACCAAAACTGTTCATGGGTACATATCAGTTTGAAATGAATGAATGAAACAAATCAGAATGAAATGTTCATTGGAAAAGGGTCCATGCGTCCAGGATGGACTTTCTGGTCAAAATATGTGTGGGTTCCCCTTCCCCTCCATAGTTAATATCCCAATTGTTACGGCATTCAGCTGGGAAGTAGAAGATGCAGGTTCAAGTCATTGTTCTGCATGTGCTATCTTTGTGCATGTGTATTGCAATACAATCTTTAATTATATGATCACATATTATTTTTCAAATAATACAACATGACTCGGATCCAGCAGCAACTAGATGTGTATAGGCACAAATCTGTTCATGTGAATTTAGTTACAAGATCAGGTCCTAAAATAGCATATAATTTCCTCAACATTCTTAGATGCATAGATAGCATCTTGTTATATGGCACTTCAGGATAATAGGGCACTGTCATTTTGAAAAGTAGTCAATTACATAAAGGACTTAATAGTGGTTTCAGACAGTTCACTGGCTGAAATTTTTGTGGTTATTCAATCATACTTTCCTATTTTTAAAGGTGTTTTTCTTCATTTCATGTTGTATGAAAGGATCAACACAAAGGACAAGTAAAAATGATCAGCAGGGAAGAATTAAACTAGTTGTACACAAAGTCTCGTCAAATGCACAACTGAAAAAAACAACCTATTTTTTGTCTAATCTCTTTCAGATATAATCTAAATTTACATGTTACTTTTAAAAATAGTAAGGTATGTCAGAAGTGTGGCTTTTAAATTTGCAATTTCATTTTCAGCACACAATAAAGAGTAATGTAGGAATTGATATCATGTACAGGCTGCATAAGTTTAAAGGCCCAGCCCTGATCTACAGTACAAACTTACAGTGGAATAACTATTTCACTCAGGGATGTTGAAAACCCACATGCTTGAGCTACACAGTTCACCGACCTAACTCCCCATGTAGATAGCGCTATGTCGATGGCAGGGCTTCTTCCATCAACATGGCTACGGCTTCTCAAGCCTGGTCTACACTGACCAGCAAATTTGGCAGCAGTCGATGGGCGTCTACTCTATGTAGCTTGTATAACTTACATCGACTTCCTAACATCTGTTCTACATGATGTCTATGCTTTTTCTGGAGGTGGTCTTAATAGATCTACTTCCAGATCGATTGAGTGAGTCTTCACTGCTGCTCAATCAAAGCAGCTAAATCAATCTGACAGTGGTGAATTTGCTGCTGTCAGTGTGGACATAGCCTCAGGGAAATAGAGTACCTATACTCACAGAAGCACTCCTATTGGCATAGGCAGCATCTTCACGAAGCGTTACAGCGGAGTACCTGCAGTGGTGCAGCTGCACTGCTGCAGTCCTAAGTGTAGACAAGCCTCCAGAGAGTGCAATGGCCTCCATGGAGGCAGATCTCTACCACCATGTAGAACCTATGGTGTTCTTTTTATATTCAAGTAACCCACTACTTAATAATAATTCATTGCTAGTATCTTAGCAACTGTCTGTATTAGATACAATTTTAACAAATATACAGAACATCTTAAGTCAATCTATCAGTTTAGCCTAAAATCAAATGCTTCCTCCAACTGTCAGCTCCCACACCATGAAAAAATCTTACTCATGTATTCATTCTCTTAAAACCACAGTAACACCACACCCACATAAGAGTTCATTGCAGGTCAGAACCCCTAAATTAGCTTTCTGGGTATCTGTCTCATCTCTGAACTGCACTGAAGAAAATATTCACAGCTCAGGCAGCTTCAAAGTCAAGTAGATCATCCTCTGAATTGAATAACTGTGCTGATAAAGCATAGGCAGCTAAATCGGATATGTCGTTTACTGCCTCATCCCCTGAATTGCATGCTGTGCTTGTGATGGAAAAGAAAATGTATACTGTCCATGGCTGCTGACAAAACTCTTAAATTGCATAGCTTATAAAGAAAAAAGTCATCAATTGTAGAGTGTAAGTTAATACATACCTGACCTCTATGACAAATTAATATAATGCTGTAGGGGGGCACACAGCTGCATTTTTTTTAAAATGCTGTGAGTCAAGATTGCACCTCACTATTCTTGCACAAGGAGACAGGATGCCGGTTGCTTGTGGGACCCTACCAGTTATCACCAGTCTCACAGGGAAGCATTTTTCCCTTCCGTTAAGTACGCACCGCGCACGGAGCAGGCTGGCCAGACTGCTCCTGGAGTCGCCGTGTTTCAGTGCTGGGGACACGGCAAAGCCGGGCAGAGGACGAGCACGAGGAGGATTCGAGGACGCCGAGCGCTAAAGGCAGGAGCAGCAAGGGGGAGAGGGTCTTTTCCTCTTTCGGCACCCAGAGGCGTCTGCACCGCTCGGCGGCCCCCTGGGCCAGGGGGCTGCTCGGCCTGGGGCAGACGCCGGCCCCACGTGCATCACCCGAGTCCCGGCCCCCGTTTCGTGCCAGACCCGGGAGCTCGCGGCGCGGTCTGGCGCGTGGCTGGCGCCGCTGCCGAGACAAAGGGAGCGATGGACACGTTCCGGCCCGGCGCGCGGGGGAGTCGCTGGAAACCAGGCGCGCCCCGGCCCCGGCCGCCGGGTGTCCCGCGCGCGGCGCAAGCAAATAAGGCGCGAGCGGGCGGGGGACGCGCCCGGGGGCAGCTGCGGCTGTCTGCCAGGTCACGTGTCTGTCACCGGCTCCTCCAGTCCGCCCCCCTCCGCCGGGGACCGCGCGCGCGGGCAGGGCCGGAGTAGCCTCGTCACGGCCGGCGAGGAGCGCGCGCCTCAGGCGGCGGGAAGGTGGGAGGGGCTGGGGCGGTGCCGTGCCAGCGGAACTCAAGGGAGGACCCCGCCCCTCTGCCGCTGGGCGGCCAATGGGGTGCGGCCCGGCCGGCAGGCTGAGCTCCTGCGCGCGGGGAGTCCCGCCTCTCCCCTCCCCCCAACCCCCACGAGTGGCTGCTGCGCGCGGCGCCTTCCCTTCCCCTTGCGGCGCCCGGCTCAGCAGCACGAACATGGCGGACCAGGCCCTCTCCTTCGCCAAGGACTTCCTGGCGGGCGGCGTGGCCGCGGCCATCAGCAAAACCGCGGTGGCGCCCATCGAGCGGGTCAAGCTGTTGCTGCAGGTCAGCGGCGCGCGGGAGCCGGAGGGGAGGGCAGGGCGCGCGGCCGGGGCGCTGCGACGGAGCGGCGGCGCTTCCCCCCCAGAACGCTCCCGCGCCGAGCGAGGCTCGGGGCCCGCAGTAGCAGCAGCGGCCGAGTGGGCGCTCGCTCGCCCCTGCCAGGAGCCGGCTACCAGCGCGGAGGGGCCACGGCGGTGGAGGGCGCGTTGTGGGGGGGGGCGCGCCGCGGGGAAGGCGTGAGGCTGAGGTGAGGGTGGGGGAGAGGCGGTGGAGGCGGCGGCTCGCAGGGTCGCGCTCCCCGCCCCCCGGTGCGGTGCCGCCGACGCTCGTGGAGCCGGCAGACGGCTGCCGCCGTTGTCTGACAGTCACGTGACAGCGGCCGGCGCAGGCATCGGCCCTCGCCAGATGTTTGAGGGGGGCGGGAGGAAGGTGCGTCAGCTGGCGGCGGGCTCCTCCCCCGCCCCGCCTGCGGAGCCGTGGCGCGCGCGGCCTGCCCGGTGCCTTCTCTTCCTCCCTCCCTTCCCGCCCGTGGGGGCCTTTTCTATGGGCACGGTGAGGGCGGCCGCCGTCGCCATGGTTACCTTCCCGAGGGCCGCTGGGGGCGCGTGACCTTAAATGTCCCCGCCCACCCCCGCGTCTCCTGCGGGAGCGAGTCCAGTGGCCGTTTGGGGCCTGTTGGCCGCGTGCTCTATCTGGCTGGGCTGGGGATAGGTCAGCCACGCTGGCCTGAGGTGGCGGGAAGGGAGGTGGGGGGCACACAGCTGCCAGGGAGACTTAAGGCAGGGGCTGGGGGCTCCCTTGGTTTGAAGAGGGTCATTTACTATTCAGTGTCGTGTCTCACACTCACAAGCTGAACATCCCAGCTCGGTTTTCATGTGCAGCGACCAGCTGGCAAGTGTGAAAACCTGGGCCAGGGTGGGGGGCGCCCGTGTAAGAAAAAGCCCCGAATATTGGGACTGTTGCTGTAAAACTGGGACATCGGGTCACCCTGAATGCCTGTGATTTCGCCCCGTGTTAGTTTCCCCACTCATCAGTCTTCCAGCCTAGGCAGGTTGTGAATTTGTAATGGTAAATACAAGTAGAAAATTCTAAGCCTTTTAGGCTTTTGTATATCCCAAGAGGGAACTGACCTAGGCCTAACTTTTTCTCATGGCATTCACCTTTTAAATTTCTTTTTATGAATGTAAACAAGTCACGTCCTCTTTAATTACTTAGTTGTGTTGACCTGATGGAACTTGCAGTATTCTGTACAAGCAGAATGTTTATGTTATAATTGTACTAATAAATGAAAAAATTTATCCATATTCCCCTGTTATGAAAGAATTTCTGATCTATTGGTATTTACAACCACTTTTGAAAATGTTAAGTTCATTTGTGATGTGCGAAGGAGTGTATAATGCATAGATAGATGCTCATTTTGACCAGTGATTCAAGCTTAGTGGTGACCCTCACTTGTATTCTAGCATGAGTATAGATAAACTGTCTGAACTCATAATATTGGTTTCCACATGTAGTGTTGTGATCAAAATAATTGTATTTAATAAATTTTTTTTGCAGGTGCAACATGCAAGTAAACAAATCGCTGCTGACAAACAGTACAAGGGCATCATTGATTGTGTAGTGCGTATCCCAAAGGAGCAAGGAATTCTGTCCTTCTGGCGTGGAAATTTGGCAAATGTCATCAGATATTTCCCCACTCAGGCTCTCAATTTTGCTTTCAAGGATAAGTATAAACAGGTGTTCTTAGGAGGAGTGGACAAGCACACTCAGTTCTGGAGGTATTTTGCTGGTAATCTGGCCTCCGGTGGTGCAGCTGGTGCCACTTCTCTCTGCTTCGTCTATCCCTTGGATTTTGCAAGAACCCGTTTGGCTGCTGATGTTGGAAAAGCTGGTGCTGACAGAGAATTCAGAGGTCTGGGGGACTGTCTAGTCAAAATCACCAAGTCTGATGGTCTGCGTGGCTTATATCAAGGTTTCAATGTGTCTGTGCAGGGTATCATCATCTATAGAGCAGCCTACTTTGGAGTCTATGATACAGCAAAAGGTAATTTTATAGGGGGAGCTGGTAGGTTGCACAGGCAATGTTAATTTTGGCGTTTCCTAACTCTTTAATGCTGAAAGCTAGTTTGACTAAGTGCTGAATCTTGCTAGCTTGTCAGTGTTTAGTATAATACTGAAGAAATACTATTTAAATATTTTAAAAATGTATTTGTGGGTTGATAAAGTATCTGTAGACTAGATATGGTGGTACAGTGGCGGTTAACTCTTAGCAGAAACAGGTTCTATTCTTTCCAATAATGGACTTCTCAATTTTTTTTTGAGTTGTTGAGTTATATCACTGCTATATCAGTAACACAGGTTATTGTTTCTCTTGAACAAGTTAGTGTTTTTATGTGCTGTTTCAGCACATTTTACTCTAAAGGCTGTGAACATTTGATCTCCCCTCTTCTCCTGCTTTCTGTTTGTCAGTTTGCAAACATTTCCAAGATATTCTAAAAACTACATATTTCAAACCCTTGGACAACTCATAGTTATAACTTTGATTAGAAGTAGTAATTTTAAGACAAAAGCACTTTCATCTTAACTATCCTTGGAAGAGAGAGATCTGGGTGGTCCTGATGCAACATTTCATGCAGTGCCATCCTTACAGTAGACTGAGAGTTACTTTCTCTTAGAAAAAGCAGCTATCATTCAGTGTTTTACAAATGTGTGAGTTTGAGGAGGGAGTGGGTATAAAAACTATGGTTTTGGTTCCCTTATTGCAGGCATGCTCCCAGATCCCAGAAACACTCACATTGTGATAAGCTGGATGATTGCACAAACAGTGACTGCTGTGGCTGGCGTCGTCTCCTATCCTTTTGATACAGTGCGGCGTCGAATGATGATGCAGTCAGGACGTAAAGGAGGTACGGTCTTGATATTTATTAGTCTAAAATGTTTGTTCTGTGGTTTAGCAGGCATGCCAATACTTGCTAGAGCCTCTGACTTGTTGCAAATGCTGGTAATTTCAGTTTACTTTATAACTTGTTCTAAGAAAATTAAAATAATCAATACTTAATTTTATACAGTGTGAAGCTGATTGTCTTAAGCAATGATTGTTGTATGTATTTAAAATTACTTGATAATATTTACAAATGAGTTTGGTGCCTATTTTTATGAAGGACAGTGCTTGATCTTTATATGGCATGGGTAATTGACAAGTAGGTAATGCCACACCGGAAATTACAGCTTCATGATTATCATTTACAGTTTCAATTAGGTTTTACTAAAATTGAAGCTTTCCCATTATAACATTAAATACTGTAGTTGAAAAATATACATACATTATCTAAATTGCAATAAATAAATAAACTTTTCTTTTCTCCACAGCTGATATCATGTACTCTGGAACAATTGACTGTTGGAGGAAGATTGCAAGGGATGAGGGAGGAAAAGCTTTTTTCAAGGGTGCATGGTCCAATGTTCTCCGAGGCATGGGTGGTGCCTTTGTGCTCGTGCTGTATGATGAATTCAAGAAAGTAATTTAAAAACAGCCTAACTAGAATTGGAAACCAAGTTGAGCAGATCATGTAGAATAACTTTACCATTATGGACCATTGACCTTCAAGAAATTCCTGTGTTGTCTTATTTATCGGGGCCAGATCATGTTGGTAGACGGGGTAGAAACTTATCAAGGGATCTGATCCATTTCAAGATTGCCTTTTTTACAGACACTGAAATTGACAGTTCAGCATACTGAATTTTCTGTATCAGTGTTGGGGTATCAGTGGCAGTAGTTCTGGGTCCAAAAGGGTTGATCCACACAAGCAGTTTGGGCAAAGAAAGTTGTTTGAAGTATATTTGCCCTCATCATTCTCTAGTTACACAGCCTACCTATCTTATAGGACCATAAAATTGTTTGAGTATTCATTTAACAAATCATGTCTTTTCCACGTGTATTCAAGCACTCTGTACCATTTTGCACAGCTGAACATCTAGCAATTATGTTCTTTTAAAGTGGGGCGTTCTGCTATAAAACAATAAACGTACTTACTGTGTTGAAACTAATTATATTGAAGCTGTTGCTCTCCTGGGAGCTGTTTGCAAACCTCTTTTGATAAGATTCCAGTTTCACCGGATACTTTCACCACTTGAACCAGCACACTTCATCATGTTACATTCATGTTACCTGTATAAATAGGTTTAGAGGTCTGATGATTACTTGAATGGGACATTTCCATGGAAGATGTAGGTGGTGTACACAATGGTGTCATGAAGCAGCAAACATCCATCACTCATTCCATTCTCCCTGCTTGATATAAAGAATATACTGTGCTGCTGCAGGAGGTGGCTTTTTGGATGAGTTTGGCTTGGTCTGATTCTCAGCAACCTGGCCCAGAAGTGCAAAGTCACTTTTGCTGCAGCAGCAGCATAAAGGCCTGAAAGATTTAAATTCCATTCTACTAGTAATCCCTGCTACAGCATGATTTTAAACTATGCTCTCATTCTGACTGTAATGTTTCACATACTTTGCATCTTATAAATAATGGCAAAAGGTGCAAGGCAGTGAAGAATTATCCTAAAAAATAAAAGGCAAGTGAGCATTGGTTATTTTTAAAAAGCCCTCAGTTTTGCACCAAGACACAAATGTTTTTTAAGGCGGATGATTCATGCACATGCCATTGTAAAGGTATTACTGCTGTTTGCAAGCAATAACTTCTTGAATGTTCTTCTGTATGTCCATAGTAACTGGTATCTCCCATGGATTAGTTTTGATCAATTAATTTGTCAGAGGAAGGTGAAACTTAAATTGAATTTAAATTTGTTTTGGGACATTTGTAGGGAAGGGAGAAGCTTGATTTCCATAGTCCAAAGGATTATGTAGTTACAATAGCTGAAGTGGATTAATTAAATTAAACTAGTGCAGCCTAAGACTGTCTACATCCCATGGACTACAGTGACAAACAGCTGTAACACTGTAGTGTCAGATGCAGCCTGTAGTGACAGGGAGTTTTTCCATTGCTGTAGGAACACCGCCTCCCTAAACGATGGAGGATATGTCAGTGGAAGCATTCGTCTGTTGACCTACCTCTGTTGGCAGCAGGTGGTTAGATTTGTATAGGTGTGGTATTTGCGCATGTACATTTCCCATGCCCTATGGTACTGTAGTAATGTTGACCTAAATTTTAAGTAGAGATCAGCCCTCAATCTTCAGCACTTGTCTGCTGCAGCTATGAAAATGGAGTCATCTTAGGATTTGGGCTAGAGAGGCTACAAAGGATCTATAACTGATGGACCTAATTTTCTTGGTGGAGGAGCTGTGTCACTATAAGCCCAACTGTACTTATCACCCCCATTGCTGTAATGATTCAGCCCCTATAACACTCTACAGCACAAAAATAATTTAGATTCTTCATTCCCCTCGCTATCCAGACTGAGCCTTTGGTGCTGGGTCCTGCAGTAGGTGCAGAAAAGAGTCTGCCTACAGATTTCTTGTGTGCAGTCTTGTCATTCACACCACAAGTTTTTATTGTTTTACAGTATAAATAGCTTTTGGGGGTGTTGAAGGGGAGAGCTGGGTTTTCTGCATCAACAGAATGGTAGCAAACAAAATAGAGCCTGCATGGTCTATATTGTTGGGGACAGTAGTGTGTGAGGAGTAGAGCACCGACGTGGCTATCAGATTCCATGTTTGGTTAGTTGTGGAAGGCAAATTTTCCTCTTCAAAACCAGCAGCATTGAATAATAAAGATAATCATGGAATCCTCTATCCATCTTACTGAGAAAAACCATACTACTTTTTTTGCTATCAGTTCTAAAATGTGTTGACTTAAAAAAAAATTATGATTTTACATGGCAAAGGCATGATGTATTTGTTTTCCAAAATCTCTGTGAAATAGAGAACATAGGAAAACAGTAAAGGAAAATAACATTCTCAACTGCCTCCCTCCTTCACAATTGAAAAATATATTGGGTCATTGTGTGAAGTCTCTTAGGACAATAGGGTGCCCTACTCATGAGAAAAGGTTGGGAGCCATTAGTATAACCTATACTGGGCACCAAAGACTGACCACTTGGTCTGTGCTTTGGCTACTATTTTCTCTCTAGACTTCAGGTTCATAGATGTGTCAGAGTTAAAGCTGGATTTCTTCCAGTACCAGTTAGCTACTGATTTTAAGGTTTTATGTAATGTAATCGTATTCCTTGGATACATAGTACATCTTTCTGTAACACACATGGTTAACTATTGTAGGTACTACTGCCAGCAAGTATGTTGGTTCCTGTCTTAACATACTTATTGGTGTTATTTCTCATACTAGTTTGTGCAGAGCTGGCAGCTCCAGCTTTGTTGTTTTCTCAGTTCAAGCTGTGATTTTTTTAGTTGTAAGGACTACTTGTTAAAGCAGTTAAAAATAAACGAACCCTGCTAGTTTCTTCCTTTAGAGGTTACTGGTACATGAAGGGAGAGAGAGTACAGAAAGTACACTAGGACCTTTTTTTTTTTTTTTAAGGCAGTGTTGATGGACCTTGCATCCTCTTCATCTCCCCTGTGAATTACAACCTGTATTACTTTTGATGCTTTCTATGGTTCTCTGTTACATTTAGCAACAGCAGCTTTATGTGTGATTACACAGTGTGGGAACATAGGACTCAAATAATAAATGAGACATTAAAAAGATTTTGTTTTCTGTGTTATTGAAACAACCAATTTCTATTTAAATGTATCCAATCACAGTTTAAACTTTAAAAAAATAGCAAAATAGGCATTAAGCTATTCAGAAATTTATGGTCAGAGTTTATAACGAACTCCCAAAAGACTAATTAATGGCAGTAGCAGATATCAGCTGTACCCACTGAATAATATAAAATTTCAAAAACTATAAAAACTAGCCAGTTTTCACAGAACTGACCATTAAATATCAATAAAATGTAGATTTATCACTTTCCTTTCAATTCTCACAGGTGTGTTGCAGTGGATGTTATGAACTATTTTTTTTACACTGGTTACGTACATGCTAACTCAGATTAATTTAATTACAAGGCTTGACAAATGTGTTTTGGAGCTAGGAGCCAGTCCAAAAATTAAGGAGCCAGACAATGTGTGCCCAGTGGCAGGGCCCCCTTGCCAGAGTGCAGAAGCCGCAGTGCTCCGCCCCCACCCCCTTCCACAACATGGGCCCAGCAGCGCCCTGGCCGGAGCGCAGCAACCACTCTCCCCTCCCAGCCCAACCCCTCTCCCACACTGGGCCCAGCAGCAGGGTGCCCCAGTTGGAGCGCTGCAGCGCTCCCCCCTCCCAGCCCTGCCACATGGTGCAGTGGTGCCCTGGCTGCAGCACAGCTGCCGCTCCCCCCGGAGGAATACCAGGCGCCAGAATTAAATTTCTAGGCACCATGGTGTCTTGGCACCTGGGGTTTGTCGAGCCCTGATTTAATAGGAGTAGGTTATGTCCCCTGAAAAATCAGGCCTTAGATGTCTTAATTTGGGCACCTAAAATTAGTGGACTGTGACCATTTTAGCCTTTTGTCAATTATCCCACTTATGTAATGGACTGGTAATGCCTGCCTGTTTCACTGGCATGTTGTGAAGATAAATTCATTAATGTTCGTGAGGAGCTCAGAGTCATGCACATGTTGAGTACTGAGTTTAAAAAGAAATACTGAATAGTTATCAAGTCACTGAGCAACATTTGTCTTGTACAGAAAATGTGTTGGGAAAAAATAGGATATACTTATGTAATTTAAGGACTATCACAATCCATATGCATCGGGTCAATTTTAGGTTGCACAAGCAACCTTTATTTGGGCATTTCCTTACCTGTGAGTGCTTGGCTTTGCAATGTTAATTTTTTTAACCATTTTTTGTATGTAATTGGTTTCGAAAATGAAAAAACAAAAACTCCCCCCAAACTGAAAATAAACTCTTAACAAACTCCATCATGTGGAACATTGACCCTTCACATGGGTTATCAGCAAGAGTGCAACCTTTACATCCAGAACACTGATTTCTACCACTTAAAATATACTGGAATAGCTGGTAACTAGCTGGTGGCTGTTTTCTACATGGACAAGCCACAGAAGTGAAATAAGATACTTTGCCAGTGACTTTCATAAATATTTGCTTGACAGATTGAATTATAGTCCAGGTTTTGGAGGGGAGTGTTCTTAGTGGTTACAGACACTTCTTTCCCTTTTCACCCCATTTGCCCTTGCTCTTAAAATGCACTCCTGCAGCTGATCTCAGCCCTTATCCCCATCCTCCAAAGCCTGTTCCATTTCCAGCCCTCTTCAGGGGCAGGCTACCTCTGCCCTGGCCTACTCCTTCGTGGACCCTATCTCTGCCCCCTTTGCATTCCAATCAGGCTGATTCCTCCTGAGCGTCAGTAGAGAGAGCAGGAGAGAGTCCCCCTGCTCTCAGTTGCTGTGTCAGGTACCAGTGTTTCCTGGCTGCCAGGAGGAAATTTACAGGAAAAGGATGATTGAAGTGAAGCCGCTCTGTAATAATTTATGAATACTGTAGGTTGACCTAGTTATTGGGCTTAACCAGAAGATCCTTAATGACCCAAAACTCAAAAGAGTTGTACAAAAAGTGGAAACTAGGTCAAATTACAAAGGATGACTATATATATAAAAAAACAACAAGCATGTAGTGACAATTAGAAAGGGCAAGGCACAAAACACGATTAAGCTAGCTAGGGACATAAAGGGTAATAAGAAAACATTTTACAAATAAGCTGTGACCCATCCATACCTAAGGTAGACACCTGAAAATGCCAAGATCAGGGTAGGCTACAAAAGGAGAGCAGATTCTCCCAGCTGTGGTGCGTGACACTGAAGTCAGACTTCCCAACCAGCCACAGATAATGCTTCTGATTCCCCACACTGGTTATAAAGAAGCTAACACAAAAATATACACAGCCCCCTTTACTGCATTTCAGTCTGTGGCTTCTAATCAGCCAGTAGGTCCAGTAAAGACATAAGTTACTTAAACCTCTGTGCTCTTTACCAAAAAGGTTCTCCTGACCTCAAAGGGTCAGCCACAGTACCAGATCAGTATAAGTTTGGATCTTACCCAAGATACCACGCTGCCAGCCAATCCTTTAGTAACTAAACCTAAAGGTTTATTATAAAAGGAAAGAAACAAACTATAAGAGAAATGTTAAACGATTAAAGCAATCAGATACATACAAATGATTTGGAAGTCCATATATATCAGGTTTTTAGTAGAATTGTGGAGTTTGCAGGCTTGTATAGTCCTTCAGGTGTACATCCAGTACCTGGCTGGGTCTCAGTCCTTTGATTCACAGCTTCAGTTTTAGATGAACTGATCCAGAGAAACGAAGACTAAACAGTCAATGTGCAGTGTGTTCAAATTCTCCCATGAGAATTAGCAGGGTGATTCCAGGCTGGTGCTGGGATCTCAGTCTTGCAATCCAAACTTTCTCTGACAAGCTTGGACAGATCAGAGATAAAAAGGATCAGTCCAGTAGAGTCTTTGATAGATCTATGCAAGCTGACCTATACTTTCTTGACAGCAAGTATCTCCTTGAACAATTAATAGATGATTGCTTAGGACTCTGAAGTACCATCTCCCATGTCCTGAGCACATCAGTAACTGGTAACATTAGTTCAAGGTAACTGGCCATTTACAAACTGTTGACAGGTGTTTATTACTTAAACTTCAAAGAGAAATACAAACAATAGTATTATTACATTCAAAGTTCCATCTAAACGTTCGTATGTTCCTTTTGAACTCTTAATCAACAGAACAGTGACAGCTGGTTGGGCCAGCTCCATGTGGTGGGGAAAAGAGGAGCTGAGATGACTGGTTCAGCCAGCTCTGGTGGGGGGAATATGCTTATCCCTGGGCTCCAGCTTTCTGCCAGTCCAGAGGGTGGACCCTCATGGGGAAGAGGAGGAGCAAGGCGGCAGGGTCCCAGGAGAAAGGAGGAGGAGCAGTGGGTAGAGCCAGAGTTCTGACGCTTGTGCGCAACTCCCAAATTGACCAAGGCCCCTGGACCTATGGCTCCATAGGTCCATGCAGTAATTGTTTAGGTGCCCCTGCCTACTGTGCCTAATTGGAAATCTAGCCCTGTGTAAATGACCTTTTCAGCAGCATTCTGAACAGATATAAGTGGGGAAAGGCTGGATTTCATAAGGCCAGAGAAAAAGAGGGTGTAATTAGTCATAAGATCATGAGAGCCTGGATAAGAGTTTTAGCTGTGACGGATGATTAGAGAAAGCTATATCTTAGAGATGTTATGCTGAAAGAACCAGCAAGATTTAGACTGAGGCCTGGTCTACACTGGCAACAGGTTAACGTAAGGTCACTTACATTGACCTACGTACACCTGCATCTGCACTGGCAATACTGTTAATTCGAATTAAGTCGCCTCGAAAATTGACTTAATAAGACCACGTCTGCAGGTGGCGTAGCACCTACATTGAATTTGTTAATTCAATTTTGCGTCAGTGTAGATACAACTTCACTTACATCGAATTATTGGCCTCCGGGAGGTATCCCACAATGCCCTGTTTTGACCGCTCTGGACAATCACGCTGTGCTGTTCTGTGTCATGCTACCAGGAAATGTCCCCTCCCCTCAAGCCCCAGGAAGATTTGAATTTTCATTTCCTGTGCTGCCAGCGTGGAGAGAGCTTTGTCACTGTACTCCGCATGGCTACTGCAAAGCCCAAATGCGCTCCACCGTGGAGTCGACCAGAGGTCTTAGATCTCATCGGTCTGCGGGGCGAGGAGTCCATTCTGGCTCAGCTCAGAGCCAGCAAAAGGAATCTGGACAGGGCATGCTGGAGAAGGGACTCCATGGTCAAGGAGGAGGGGGGAGGCTGAGGGGAGGAGTGTGCACGAGAGCGTGGTGTCCGTTCTCCCTGAAAGTCAGGACATATTCCTGACCCCAGAGCAGTCCGGCAGCACACAGGGCAGCACTAATGATCCCGTGGAAGGCACATCTGGTGAGTTTTCTTTTTCTTCTTAGCAGGTTTGTCCTTTTACACTGGGTGGGGAAGGAAAGGGATTCCAGGCGTTTCAGTGACTGTACTGGGAGGTTACCCAGGGAACAGTTTATTTATGTGATGAGAAATGCTACGTTAATCATCAGTTGCTATGAGTATCTCACCGAAACTTTCACGTTTGTAATCTGTTATCCTTTGCAAAGCTTTTCAGGAGAGGGCTGCCTTGTTCCTCCCGCCTCGGTAGGATACTTTGCTGCAATCAGGGGAGCCTGCATCATGGCAGAACACTGCTGGTACCCCGCTGCATGCAGCAAATCTTTGTTTTAAGCAGACACCTCCATCCGCACTGTCCACAGTGTCTCTCTGCAAGGGTTTAAAATACCAGAGGAGACTTCCCCCTTCCCCTCCCTCACGCTGTCTGCAGTTCTTCTCTGTAAGGGTTTAAAATACCAGCAAAGACTCCCCCCTCCCAACCTGTCCGCAGTGCCCCTCTGTAAGGCACAGCACATGTTTAAAGTACCAGAGGTACACAGCAGATGCCCTGCGCGTTTGTATTCCCCATTGTAGTGTCCTACCAAGTCACATTTATTACTGTCATTTGGTTTAAACAGAGACTATGTGTCCCCCCCAACACACACAGTGTCCGTAGATCCCCTCTATAAGGGCACAGTGAGCTGACCCTTCTGGGACATCAGGAATGGAATGAGGCTCTGTGTTTGTCCTGTGCACTGCATGGGGATTTTTGGCTACATTGTTCCAGGCAGAGAATTATTTTCTACTTGTTGCAGTTGTATCGTTTTCTTCACTATACTAATGGTGGCTACCTTTTTTTTTTTTTTCCGTTCTGTAGACACCTCGACCTTGGCCCCACCCTCAAAAAATGCTGCGGAAAGACTATCGCAAATTAGAAAGAGGAAAAAGAAAAGATGACATGTTTTGTGAGCTCATGAACACCTCAGTGGCCGCAGAGGCAGAACAAAGAGTGTGGCGGCTCACCTTGTCCCAGAATATGGACATTGACAGGGAGAGTCGCAGAGAAATGATGGAGCATGATTGCAGTACCAAGCAGGAGATGCTGCAAATCATGCTGGACCAGGCAGACATGCTGCAGTGGATTGTGGAGCTTCACGAGGAGCAGAGGCAGGACAGAGTCCCACTGCAGCCCCTCCATAATGCTCCTCAATGAAGGGCTTTGAAGCCCTCCCACCCCCAACTACCAACCTACCCCTTGAGACAGTGAATGAACATTCCTCCCCTCCCCCATGACTTGAATGTTCATAAATAAACTTTTGCATCTTTTCAACGTTTCTTTATTAAATCATATCTTGTTCTGGAGGGATTTGGCGAGTACAGCTATCGATTGGGGGTGGGGGCGGTTTTACCAAAGGCAAACAACATACAGGAATGGAAATCAATCCTGCATCTCATTACAGAGCCTGGTTTTCAAAGCTTCCTTATTGCAAAGCTCTCTGAGGTTAGCTCTCAGCGTAGTGTTGGCATCTGGCTGCTCATAATTGGCTGCCAGTCATTCTGCCACCACAGCCCATCCCTGGGGGAACCTCTCACCCTTCGTTTCACATACATTATGAAGAACACAGCACCCAGATATCACAGAAGGGAGGTTCTTCTCAATCATGTCCAGTCTAGTGAGGAAACTCCTCCATCTACCTTTTAAAAGTCCAAAGGCACATTCTACAACCATTCTGCAGCTGCTTAACTGGTTATTAAAACACTCCTTGTCACTATCAAGGTGCCTGGTGTATGGCTTCATTAGCCAAGTGAGCAAGAGGTAAGCAGGATCTCCCAGGATCACTATGGGTATTTCCACACCCCCAAGTTGAATTTTTTGGTCTGGGAAAAAAGTGTCTGCCTGCCTATTAGAGAACAGCCCTGCATTCCAAAATACGCACGCGTCATGCACCTTCCCAGACCACCCCACATAAATGTCGGTGAAATGACCCCTGTGATCCACAAGCCGCTGCAGGACCATGGAAAAGTACCCCTTGCAGTTTATGGACTCAGTTGCTAGGTGGGCAGGCACCAAGATAGGGATGTGCGTCCCATCAATGGCCTCCCCTGCAGTTTGGGAACCCCGTTGTGGCAAACCCCTCCACCATGTCCTGCATGTTTCCCAAAGTCACTATCCTTTGTAGCAGAAGTCAATTGATGGCTCTTCATACTTGAATCATGGACTACAAATGATGCATTACAGCCTGCAGCAATCAGGAATTGTTCTGCTCAGTGGCTTGTAGCACGGCAACCTCGGTGGCATCGCTGTTGTCTGTGCTTTGGCTTCTTGCTCTACTTCAAGGATACTTGATGATAAGATGGGATGTATTTGCAACACTTACAATAATAGTGCAGAGTTGAGCTGTCTCCATGTCTCTGCAGCAACGGCGAGCACGGGGAGTAAAAAATCAAACAATGTAGTGTATATACACTGCTGCGACTTCTAAGAATCAGCTGCTGAAAGTCAACTTAAAGTAAGTCAACTTCACTCGGCAGTGTAGACATAGCCATAGCCTGATGTGAGGACCTAGAGAAGTTTAGCTGCCGAACTCTTTAACAAGTCTCTATTTAGCATGTGTGAACTGTGATTTTTCAACAGTTAATAACTTGGCCAAATTTGGGTTATTCATAAGGACAGATAAAGCACATCCCTGTCACCACAGCAACAACCCTGCTGTATTTCCATCAGTTCCAAAGCAGGGAGGAGCTAGAGATGCTCAAAAAAAAGGCTGTAAGAGGTTTTTTTAATGCAGGCAAAATAGAATAATTTTGGGGGAGAATGTTAACAAATTACTGAAAAGTTTTTTCTGAAACATTCCAAGAATATTCACCCTCACGCAAACAGGCGGCATGGAAAAACCTCTGTCCAAATGGTTCATATGTGACAAAGTTACCAGAAACTGAAAATGTGGTCTTATAACAAAGTGTTAGGCAACATGTTTACAAGAGAGAAAGCAAGCAAGTGTGCAAAATACACAAAATTGCAATCAGGAGATGTAATTGTTTGAGTTAGGGAATCCAAGTGCTTCATTTTGCTTTTGGAAAGTTATCTAATTTCTTCAATAATAATTATTTCTTCAGTTTCATATTTTGTTGGTGGTAGATCCATCCATTCCATCTATTGAAGGGGAAAAAAAATCTCCATTAATTTCCTATATGAGATTAACTAGAGATTTACCACTTGAGATCCCTGTTTATTCATTTAATGGTTAAGGGTATTTAATAAAATTATTTCATTTCTTTCCTTTAATTTTTCTTTAGAATCCCACTTCTTGATTATCAGAGAATTATCAAAATGAAAACAATATTGGGTTCACCAGTATCATAATACCTGAAAGACAAAGTCAACATTACATTGTATTGCAATGTAAAATATGTTTCCAGAAAACAATAAATTCATATCTTCCAGTTAAGAACCAATCATGTTTTTTCAACTCTGTTGACTTGATAGCCGAGAGCTAAATGTTAACTGGCCATGTCAAACTGAATAACAGCAAAGGCAGTGATTTCAATATGCACTTCCTTTTCAGTTCCCCCAGACATGGAAAAGAAAAATAAAGTTATTATCAGTTTGTGACCCTCCCGCTGTTGCCTTGTTTCCTACTAACCCACATAGGTTGTAGACAAAGGAGGAAACACTTTCGTTCTTACAATGTTTACTGAGGCAAAACTCTAATAACAGGAATGGGAGTTCTGCGGTCCTTACTCAAGCATGCTAAGACTGTAATAAAAAAACAGCACAGCAGTGCTGGGAAAAGAATTATCTTTATGTTTTATCACATGACATTGATAAGTCATAAGACATTTGTCATTTCAATTACAAATGTCTATATACCTGTCAATGACCAGCATCAGTATCTACTGATTCCAGTGGCCACTGTTGGAGCATTGTAGATGCCCTCAAGAAAAAACATCCTGACAAAAAAATTGACTCATCGAACTCTCTTAATGTTTATGAACTGAAATGCAAACCTTGACTTTTTGTATCAGACTGTCCTGTCTGTGATAGATCTTTACAATCAACAAATTTTACATAAAAAAAAACATGCCTGTGTATTATCAGATAGTTGGAGAAGATCATCAACTTTGGTTTTTGGTTGCGGTACTGGAGAAAACAAATTTTTCAAACTGCAGTACCTTTGGAAACAAAAAGGAATGGTGAAAATGATGAAATGGTGAAATAAAGCTGGGTACAGGATGTGCACAAATATTTTATGTTGTATTACATGTTTGAGCCATTTCTTATTTTCCTTTTTCAAGATAGAATGAAGCAGTGGAGAAACCGAAAATTTAAGTTTGGCTACTGTAGAGTAGAGTAACATCAATTAATTGTTTGGAATTTTGATTACTATTATTTGCCTTGTGATTGGTTAAAAAAAATCACGGAAAGTCACTTTCTTCTAACACTGAATTAGGAACTCGATCAGAATAAGGAAACCATTAGGCCTGATTCTCCATTGCCATGAGCTTTATGAAGTCATTTACATAATTGCAAATGTAAAATGCTACCCAATAGGAATGATGACAATTCACATTTATTTTGCGTTAGTGTAAATATTCACACAAGGTGTAGGACAATGGAGAATTAGGCTGCTTCTGAAAGCTCTTCTGTTTTACTTGTAGACCTTCTGCCTGAAACTTGCTCAAGTGTCATCTCACTGATCTGGTTTTCTGCTGAACAGTACAAATATTATTCAGATAGATAGATAGATAGATAGATAGATAGATAGATATACAAATACATTTCTGCTACAGAAACAGTATATATATTATTTCACAGGAGTTAATATATAGGAAAATATAGTTATAGACAAGTCACTGATTCCACTACTACAGATGTTTACTTATATAAATTAGATTGCAAGTTTTTTGGGACACAAAACTTTAGAAAAGACGATCTTTGTTTAGCTGCACCAAAAACTATATTAAAAGAAGATTATTAAGGTTGCAATGTGAAGCACTCCAAAGTTAGGAAATGCTAAAATTAAAGTTGCCTTTGCAAACTTAGTTGGGTGCTCTTGTTTGCATGCATTACAATACACTCTTTAATTACATAATCACATGTTATTTTTCTGCAGACCCCTTGCCTCATTCAGTTCACAGGATGGACCTCTCCCTGGGGACATATCGGGGCTGTCTAGTGAATGAAATTGTTGTAGAATTTGGAAGGTGTGCAGTGAGCGAGGCAGTGGCTTGCAATAAGAGAAAGGATGGTCCCCTGTTAAGGTAGTTGAATGATGCCCTGCAGAATTGAATTCTATCCTTGCCTCTGCCATAGAGTCTCTATGAGATTCTGTGCTCACTTAAATCAAACTTTCCATGGGTGGTCACTAACTGTTTCCACTTTTTAAGAGTGCCTAACTTGCAATCCTTGGTCTGATCTGCAGAAGTGCTGAGTGCTCACAACTGCAACTGAAGTCAATAGAAGTGGCATTTTGAACACCTGAAGTTCTATATGGTTTTGAGTACTCTCAAAAATAAGGTCCTGTCTGGGTCAGCTTGGGCACCCAAAATTAGTGTATACTTTTGACCTTAATCCCTCTGTGTCTCTTCTTCTCATATGTAAAATGGGAATAATACAACCCCCTTCATCTAAGAAGGAAGTTGTGAAAATAAATTCATTAATGTTTGTGAAGCACTCTAGTGACAATACTATAGTGATGAACCCAGTATAAAAGCCTACTAAGAAATCAGTAATTTTGTTCTTACAGCAGGGTTAGAATATAAGGCCTGGGGCCACACACTGAATAATGTGGATAAAACAAAATAGTGACTAACTGTTCATTAAATGAGCACCATTCGGTGCACTGACTGAGGCAGGGGTCCTGTGGAAAACTTATTATGTGATCATGTAATTAAAGACTGGATCATAATGCATATACAGAAGGGAGATAAATGAAGGTTGTATAAATTGCCATTTCCCAAATTGTGAGTGGTTGACTTTGCAATATTAATGTAATTTAATGAATTGTTTTGTGTGAAATTGCCTAGGCTTTTAAAAAGACAGTTGAAAAAACAGAAATTCCATCATGTGGCATCATATTGACATCTTTATGGGTCGTCAGCAGAGTTGGAACCTTTAAACCTCCACCACATAGACTTCTGTCATTGCAGCTAATGGAGTAACGGATAGCAATAGTAGGTTGTTATCCTCTGTGGCCCAACATTAGAAGGAGATGGAACACTTTGCCAGTGGGGTTCAGAGATATTTGCTGACAGCAGAGGAATGGTGAGACTCAGGGACTTGGGTTCCATTCCAGGCTCTGGAAGGGAATGCTCGAGTGGGCACAGACCCTCCTGCCCATCCTCCACAAGCAGTGCCTTTTCTTCTCCTCTCTCTCTAACCTGTCACTGTCATAGTCCTGTCTCTATCCCACCACTGGCTATGCATCCCAGTCCTGTTCTCCTCACCTAGTCTGTCCCAGTCTCCATTCCTTAGGCATCTGATCCCAATCCCAGCCTCCTTGCTCAGCAGCTCCCAGTCACTATCCTCTCCAGCTTCCAGTCTCCTTGCCCAGCCATGACCAGTCCTCTCCCTCGTCACGCCCCAGTTCCTCGTCCTCAGTCTTCTTGCTCAGCTAGCCCCAGTTCCCTCTCCTGCTCCCAGTCTCTCTCCTGCAGCTTCTCATCTAATCTCAGTGTTCTCACCTCTGGCTGCTTGTCCCAGTCTCTTTGCCCCGTCAGTCCCAGTTCTCTCCCTGCAGCCCAACTCATTGTTACATCTCTCTCCCCTCCCCACACATTCTTCTCCCCATATCTCTGGTTTCCAGTCCCAATCTCACCCATCTTCTCATCCAGTCTGCTTCCCCCACCCACTCTCTCCCTGTCTTTTCCCCGTTTTTCTCTTTGGTTCCCAGACCTAGTCTTGCACAGCCTGTCCCAGTCTTTGCCCCCATGCTTCTTGTTGCCAGTCTATTCCCCCAGACTTCTCATCCAATGCCTAATGCTGGGCTCTTGATCCCTCTGCATTTGAAGCAGACTATTCCCTCCTCCGTGTTACCTGAGTGCTAGCTGAGGGTCACTGAACACACAGGGGAGGCAGGCTCCATGATTTCAATTCTGGTGCCCATCTCAGCCCACAACAGCTGGGAGCAGCTGTTATAGGGAAAATCCTTCTGAACCCCCTAGTCTTGGTCTGGAGCATGCTGTAGTAACTCTGTGGGGATGTTGCATGTACAATCAGGTCAGCATTAGGAGCTGTGAGAGGCTCAGGCATGCTCAGTGAGGATAGAGTCTTTAGAGATTTCAGCTGTTAAGCTTTAGCGAGGCCCTACTGAGTATATGTGAGACAATTATTGAAAGGCTTATAACTTGGTCAAATTTTTGCAAATTTGCACAGCAACAACAAAAGGCACATCCCTGGCACAAAGGATACCTGTATGCCAAATTTCAAGTCCCTGCTCGAAAGTGTGAATGCATCAACACTTGAGCTATCTGAAGAAAAGGTCATTGGAGTTTTTTTTACAATGAGTAAAACAGCATATTTTTTCCTAGCCTAATTTTGTGAAATGGCTGAGCTTTTTTGGCTGACATAGAAAAGAAAAAGTTAATTCACCCTGATACAAACTCCCAGCTGTCCCATTTCTGTCCAAATGGTCGGGTAAAGTGTAAGCTACTGAAAACAGGGTCTTAGAATGAGAAGTGTTGGGCAACCTTAATAAAAAGCAGTGGCACAATTTCCCGTTATTAGACTGCAATTCCTTTATAAATATCACCCTGCAATGAAAATTCAGGCAAAATGTAGACACAAGATGTTGAGTGGGGGAGGGTATATAGATGTTTCACTCAAAGTTGTACCTTTTGCAGAGAAAAAATAGGACTAGTGCCACTAGGAGTGTTCCAAGCGCTATGAGGAGTAAAACAATTTTGACAATAAGAACTTCATCATCTGCATCTTTACCTTAAAGAAAGACAGTTACAAAGGTTATACATAGTTAGTTCAGATTACACAAAAAGACATATGTTGGCGTTCATTACTGTCAGTCACCTAAGCAGCTGTTTGACATAGCCATGTATACTCATCTTTATTGTGCTATCTATCAGTCTGATACCTTGCTGAGTAGTTGCCAAAGGTTTGAAGAACAAATAGAATGTACAAATCACACAGAAGCATAGATCAACCAGGATGATAGAGTCTAGGGGTAGCACTCCATCAAAAGATAAAGAGGTGGAGGGCAAGGACGAGGATGAGTAGAAGAGGACATGGAGGAGGAAGAAAAGATGGCAACAACGAGCAGGTGGCAAAAGAAAATGTTGTGTCTATGATGTGTTACTCTCATCACCATGATAGTTGAGTACTTATTGCTGTTTCAGTCTTAACTCTTTCTGGCCTCTGTTACCCTAGTATTTGAGTGCCTCCCAAGTATTAAAAGGTACACAGTAATCTCCCTCCCTTTCTTCCCAGCAGGCAGGAATAAAATATTTGAATGGAATTAAGATTTGCTTGTGTCTGCAAAAGTGAGACAGTGCATGAAACAGATAGGTAATTACAGAGGGAAACTAAATACAATATTCAGCATCCTTACCAATCTCAATGGGCTCACTCCATTCCCCCCAATTATCGCTTATGAGACAAGAATCTCCCTTTGCTCTGATTTGCAAGATGTATTTTTTTTTCACATTGAAATTCGAAATTTTGTAATGTGTTTCTTTTTCCTAAAAACAATGCAATTATTATTATTGTTATTATCATTGTTGTTATTAATAATAATTACACTTATTATGGTCGTGCCTACGGGCAGCCAAGAATGCAGCCCCATCGTGTAGATGATGCACAAAAACAGAGTAGTTAGACTAAGTACTTCTTTTCATTGTATGTGTAGATGCAAGTTTTTATTTGTTAATCCGTGCTTTACACGGAGTATATCTGTGCCTGATTATGTAAACAGAATGCAGTTAAATGCCAGAATTTCCCAAAAAATTTCAAAAAAAATTTCAAAAAATATGCTACATGCAAAAAATACATAGCATTTTTTCTGTTTGGAAGATTTTTCTTCCTTTAAGTCTTCAGTATTGTAACCTTTCATTTAAATTCTTGTACTTTAAAAGGACTTCCTGGTTTCATTACTTGCTTATGGCTCCGAAGCAAAGGGAGAAAAGGAAGGTGAAACTATAGAAAAATCCACATCAGTTTATTTTATAACATCACTAGGGTTTAATAATGCAAGGAGTAAATTCTCTGTGTCCTCCCAATGCTGTTCAGTCTTTGCTAGACATTTTGAGTCCACCCAATAGCTCATATATATTATAATAACCTACTCTACTTTATGTTACTAGGAATTAGTACCTTTAAGATATGGTTCTGCTAACTCTAAGATGGCTTTCTGGGTTGAGCTGAAGTACACAGGTCAGTTTCCTGTTAAAGTGAAGTTCTTGGCATATATTGGAGCTCCAGTTCCAAGTTGCTGAGGCTCCTAGAGAGCTTGGCATTTTCTTTGCCTAATTTAAACTGTCCTAAGCTTTTGGTGTTGGGTTTTTTGTTGTTGTGTGTTTGCCACCATTCATGGGAAAACTGCAAAGAAAGAAACAAAAAATGTTTCCCACCTTTTGCAAAACTACATCAAATTGTGATAAAAAGACAGAATTGATTTTATTTGTATGCGTGTGTGTGTATTTCTGAAACCAATAGAAAATGGAAGGTTTTGAAAGGTGTGTTGAAAGTTAGATAATGTTCTACCATTGAATAATGTGCTAGAGCAGTGGTTTTCAACCTGTGGTCTACGGAGTGCTGTGGGTCCAAAGACTATGTCTAAGGTTTCCAAACGGAAACACCATTCAAAAATTTTTTAGGGATCCACAAATGAAAAAAGGTTAAAACCACTGCATTAGAGCATCCAGATAACATAAACTCTTGGTTCTGACCTAGTAGTTTGGAATATGATATATTTAAGAAAACTGGTACATAAAGATAACTTGTAGTATGCTACATCAAGTGTTATATTTATACCAAAATTATTTGGGAACTAGTAACAATATTTTACTCTGTGCTAGACTGTGGGAAGAGAATGGTTACCTCATGACACTCCTTACTGCTTTCTTTGGAATTGGCCTGCAAAAAAAAGAAAAATCTTTATTATTTTTATTATTTGTTTTGTTACCCTGTAATAATCTATTTTTATCTTTCTTTCTTTCTTTCTTTGCTAAGCAACTGCATGAGGATATTGCTGAATCTAAGGTTCCCTCCTCCTTGCTCTGTTTGACTGTAACATCATAATGAAAGAGGAGGTTGATGCCGAGCCTGGTTCTTTGGGTGCATATGTGGCTGATCATGCTTGTCTTTGTCAAAATGATCAATTCTGGCTGGTCTTGAGTTACAAATCACTCTAGTATTTGAATGCAGGGATAATGAAATGTTTTTATCTATATTGTATGAGTAAAGGGCAGCAGAACTGTGCTTAGCCTGCCCTGATTGAGGGGTTCATCTTAAACTGAACTTCACTTGCTATGCCTGAGGGAGACTGCCAAATCTCAGTGAAGAAAAGATGGGTGGGGCCAAGTATTCCTATGTGGTAGTGTGGACTCTGTCTGAAGAGTCCTGGACAACGTTTGACCTTCTCTCTGGTGTTTAATGACACAGCTGCTTAGACTCAAGAGTTCCCATTTCTGATTGGTGATTCCCAGAGCTGTTCTCATTGCTGAGCAAGTCCAGGGGCCAAGCCTTTGACCTTATGTGGAAATGGTAAGACGCAACATAGAAACTATACTGGCAGTGAGGATCTCTGCTGCCTGCTGAAATCACTGAGAGCTAAGTTAAGTGATGGAACCTCAAAATGTGATGTAACAGCAGTGGTGGTAGAGAGACAGCAGTAGCAGAGAGCAATGACAGTCAGTAATGGTAGAAGCGAGTGTCAGCGGTGAACCAGTTGCAGGGACGGCAGCAGTAGAGGCATGGATCTTCACTAGCCATGGACAGTCAACTGTGAGTGGGGTGAAGAGGAGGGAGATGAGAGTGCTGTGTTAAACTTTAAGGGTATTTGTTCATTGTACTTTCCCGCTGCCAGATGGGAAACTGAGGCAAAGGACACTGCCCAATGCACTCTGGAGCTGAATTTGCCTATGGTCACATGCTTTTGAATGTGGTTGTGGTGTTTTCTGAAATTAATGCTCGGTTCCCTTTCCCTTTTAATAAAAATTCTCTTTTGTTATATATAGACTCAGTGCTTGTGAGAGGAAAATATTGCCTCTTAAAGGGGCCCAGGGCGACGTTAACTTTTCCCAGGTTACTGGATGGGGGCTCGAGCCAGTTCTGTTTTGGGTTGTTAAGAGGAACCTATTGACATTGAACCTTTGTTGCTGCTGACTCCCCCTGGCTGAGGGGTTGCACTTCTAAGGGTAATGTCATCATTCCACCCTTACTGATCCTGTCCCTCATGAGTTTGGAAGTGATTTCAAGGCAGTAAAGAGCTAATTTTTTTTCTTTCTGTGGCTATAGCTGTTTAGTTTATTGAAGGTTCATTGTCACCAATTGCTTATTTGCAATCACTTCTTTTATTCTTTGATAATACTTTGGGACAGATTTCCCAGTCCAGTCCA
>ML675610.1:68465511-68489103 GCA_007922155.1 Mesoclemmys tuberculata
TTGTTCTACTCTGTGATTATAAGCCTAGTCTGGCCTTTTGCTTTTTTTTTTTTTTTGATAGGTCATTAATCCCCAGACCCAGGCTGCAAATAAGAACATAGGCCAAGCCATGACACCAGCTTCCTGGAGCTTGGTAAGCCTTGGGGAAGCTGATGACCCTGGGGAAGAGACATCCCAAGCAACACAGTCACAGATCCCCACAGAGAAGGCAGAGACAGGCCATTGAGATCTTGACAGGACAGGAATTTCATGTAAGAAGAGAGGAGCGACCTTATGTTAGTCTGTGCATATAAGCAACTGGCACACATAAATGGAGAAATGACAGAGTCTCAGGGCGGCAATCAATACCCATACTTTGAACTCAAGAAGGAGCACTTGTATGTATCTAACTGAGAAGAATCATTAAATGGGGGGGAAGGTGGATGAAGACCAGCTGCTAGTACCATGACAATATTGCTGGGCCGTTTGCAGCTGATGCATGGCATCCCCTGTGCAATATACCTGGGGAGAGAAAAGATATTGGCTTGGATATTAGCCCGATTCTACTGGCCAAGCATACACCATGACGTGAGAGAATATTTTTCCTCCTGCCTATTGTGTCAACTAGCTAGCAACAAAGGGATCCCCAAGGTACCTTTGACCCCCTGCCTTGATTGAGATCCCCTTTGAAAGAATAGGGGTGGACATGGTTGGATCCTTCAAAAAAATTGTAGCAGGGCATCAGTATATATAACTGATTGTAGACTATGCAATCAGGTATCCAGAGGCCGTTCCTCTCGACTCCCCAAAAAGGACAGCTATAACTCCACAGCTCTTGACGAGCTCTTCTCCTGCATAGGGTTTCCCTGTGAAATATTAACAGACCAAGGAACTAACTTCACTTCCCAAATGATGCAGGAATTGTTCTCCCTTCTGAAAGTCAAGACCTTGAAGACCTCAGTATACCACCCAATGGTCTAATAAAATGATTCAATAAGACCCTGAAGTGGATGTTGAAGCGTGTTGTCAGCAGCAACCCCAAGCAGTGGGACCAGCCACTCTCACCATTCACATTTGCCACAAGGGAGGTCCCGCAAGCCTCTACAGGATTCTCCCCATCAGATTTGCTCTATGGTAACCAACCCCAAGCCATCTTGGACCTGTTGTGAGAAGGGTGGGAAGAACAAGATGTGGGGGCCTTAAGCACAATCTTGTATATCTTGCAGTTAAGGGAGTAACTCAGAAACATAGAGGTGTTCACCAGGGAGAATGTAAGGAAGACCCAGCACACACAGGAACAAAATTACAATGGGGGGTACAGCTACTAACTTTTCAGCCAGATGACTGTGTTCTTCTGCTACTGCCCTCAGCAGAGTCCAAATTAATAGCCTGATGGCTGGGTCTATTCAAAGTGGTCAGATAGGGCCCCTGTACTATGAGATCAGACTACCTGGGAGGAGGAGGGAAATTGAGGTCTACCACATGAACCTTCTCAAACCTTAGAGGATGCGGGAGGCCCTACTGATAACTCCTATTCTGGCGGAACCCGTTGGGGCCCCAGGTACCTAGCAGAGAAGCTCCAGCAACTCAGAGTGAACGACTCTCCTCTGCACGAAGGAAACAAATCCTCCAACTAATTGGAAACTTTGCTGCGGTGTTCTCCAACCACCCAGGGATAACATAGTTGGTCCAACATCGCCTAGATACTACCTCTGACTAGGTAGTCTGAGAGAACCCTATATCCTTGCCACGAAGGATGTGGGAGGTGGTCCGAGAGGAAATACGAGCCATGATGAAGGCCATTATAGAATCCAAAAGCGAATGGAGGAGCCCCATAGTTCCAGACAGTATGGTTTGATTCTGCATTTACTTAAAGAAGGTCAATGCCATCACAAAACTCAGCACCTAACCAATGCCATGGTTGGATGAGTTATTAGAATGTTTGGGACCAGTGAAGCTCTGAGTACTATTGATCTGACAAAGGGTTACTGGCAGATCCTCTTATCCCCTGCCTTGCAAGAGAAAATGGCTGTCTACCCCTTTTGGGCACTTCCAATTTAAGACCACAGTCTCCATGGAGTCATTGCTATCTTCCAATGGCTTATGAATAAAGATCCTCAACCCCCACCATCAATATGTTGCGGCATACGTTGTTGTTGGCATACGTTGTCATCTACAGTCCCCACTAGGCAGACCACTTACAGCATTTAAAGGAGGTGTTAAAAGTCCTACAGGAGGCATCACTTACAGACAACCCAGCAAAATGTAAGGTGGCTCTGAGTGAAGTGACCTATTTGGGGTACTGTGTAGGAGGTAGCCTGTTGAAGCCGGTGACTGATAAGGTGTAGGCCCTCACGGCATGTCCCATCCCCCAGATGAAGAGGCAAATCAGATGTTTTCTGGGCCAGGCAGGATATTACTGGCATTTTATCCCCAGCTTAGTCTCAGTTATGGCCCTACTTGAGGCCCTCATAAAAGAAAACAACCCTAAGAAAAACCATTGGGATGGGAAGTGTGAGAAAGCATTCAGAGAACTGAAAATATGACTATGCCAGGCACCAATGCTCTTCAGCCCTGATTTCTTTCTTGGGAATTCATATTACACCCTGATGCCTTGAACATCAGTCTTGGTGCCATCCTTTCACAAGGCTTCGAAGGGGAAGAACACTGGATCTTTCACCTAAGTAGGAAGCCATTCCCTAGGGAGAAGTAATACTCCATTATTGAAAAAGAGCCATTAGCTATCAAATGGAGGTAGATGCTGTCAGGTATTACCTGTTGGGTATTCCCTTTTCCCTGATCACTGATCATGTGCCCCTATACTGGACCTAGACCATGAGGGATATGAACACTAGTATAATGAGATGGTACCTTGCACTACAACCTTGTAGTTTTTGAGTACAACACTGGGTAGGAAAGAACAATGCTAACATAGACTTTTTTCATGGGAGATCAGGGATGGAGACAACCCAACCTCGAGTGGTCTTCCTGTCTGGAGGTGTGGGGTATGTGACAGGACATTCCCTCACCCTGTAATGGAGGAGGCTAACTACCTCCTTTGTGCCTGTTCCACACTAATGAGATGCATCTGCCAGGCTTGTTCAGCCAGGAGAGGGAAGAGATTAAAAGGCGGAAAATCTACCACAAGAAAAGGAAGGTTGCTCCGCCCAAGGACTGCTGTCAATAAAGGGAGTCCAGTCGAGGAGGAGACAGCCACGACATGCACCACTCCCAAAGCCTCCCAGACTGATGGTAAAGCAATACGCCCCAGGGAAAGGGGTAGAAGGTAAACGCCATGAAGGGGCAATGGCTTCTG
Source organism: Mesoclemmys tuberculata (assembly GCA_007922155.1). Lineage (NCBI taxonomy): Eukaryota > Metazoa > Chordata > Testudines > Chelidae > Mesoclemmys > Mesoclemmys tuberculata. The sequence goes on from ML675610.1 coordinate 68,468,807, forward strand.
AGAGACTGAGCCTTTACAGCTGACTTTTTAGGGGCTGCCTGAGAGACTGGTCCTTGTTCCAGCCAGACCTTCCCTTCTTGCAAAGGGAACGGAAGAACAGGAGTCAAACCCCAACTTGTAAGTGGTAACACGCAGAGAGCTCCCCGAAGGCTGCCAATTGAGGGAGGAGGGGGAGGGAAATGAGAGACAGTGGGACGCAGGGGGAGTCCAGGGAGCCTGTCCTCCCCACAAACCTAATAACGTAATTCAGATTTTACTGCTAATATTGAGGGAACAATTGCTGGCTTTCTGACTTGGTAGAGAGAGCAAGAGAGAAAGAAGCGCTAACCTTGATGGAAAGAAAAGCCTATAGGTGGAGTCCACCACGGGTGCCGTAAGCTTTGTAGAAGTGTGGGGGGGGCAAGGCCAAAGTTCCCCCTCAGTCTCTGTGGCCAGCTGCGTTGGCAGTGAGCCAGTTGCCCTCTCTTCTGGTACCACAACAGACCCTGATGGGAGAAAGGTGTAATTTCAGCTCCTCCCCAGCAGAATCTATTATTCTACAGAGAAAAAAATCCACGGGGAACATGAATTCTGTGCTTCTGTTTCTTTTGTTAAAATGTGGGGGTGGCATGGCACCTTGGTTTTGGTGCCAGTGGAGTCCACTGACCTACTGGTGTGGAAGATCATAAAAGAGACTTGGGAGGTGCTAATGTGAGTCCCTGCTGGCATAGAGGAAGTCCTCTGATTTTAGGAACACTGGGGTACAATGGTCCATCATTGCAGTATTAAAAATAAGGATTTGAAGATTAGGTTGTAGACTTTGTTTTTTCCTATATGTTGATGAGGAGAACTTGACTTAATGATGCTGTTTCAGCATTGACTTCAAGGAAGGGTCTTTGAAAGATGTTATGTGGGTGCGGAGGAGGAGAAAGAAGAGAATGTCATTGAAAAGCGTTGGCCTAGCAGGGTCCAGGTAGGGCAGCTAGGCAAGAGAAACGCTGCTAGAGACTGTCAGATGTTGCCTCAGAAAAAGAATGCAGTCTACAGGGAGATCCCAAGAACCGGAGATGGGCCCAAGCTGCAAAGTTCAGAGAGAGAGCCAAACCTCCCTCAAATTGGAGGCTGACTGGATTTAAGGTTTTAATCTGGGTCTCTGTTTACCAGGAAACAGCTAAAATCAGACACTAGTTAGAATCTGTCATACCCAAGTGCAGAATAACAAAAACTCTCTCATTTAGGATTCTAGACTGCCATCATGTGGTCATTTTATTTTATTATTTAAAAGATAAATAATTTAAATCTGATCATCCTTGTGGAACACAGCAACCTGTCAGTCTCTACTGTGCTCTGTACTAGGACTGGTAGGCTTTAGGTCTAAATTTCACTTTCAACAGGACTAAATGCAGCCCTTAATATTATATACTTTTCCTTTGTCTGGTAGTCGGCCCTTCTTGTTAGTATCTTCATTATTTTCCTGTTATGCTCTGTTACTGAGTTCCTTTTATATAACATATGAAAAGGCCAATCCTTAAACCAATGGGAGTTTTGCCTCAGTAAGGACTGAGGCCTGGCCTAAACTGAAAAATTAGATTTAGGGATGTGAAATATGTACACACCTGAGGTCTATAGTTAGGTCGACCTAACCCCCAATGTAGACATGGCAAAGCTGATGGAAGAATTCTTCTGTTCAGCTAGCTACCACCTCTCAGAGAGGTGGCTTTAACTACAGAGACTGAAACTCCCCATCAGTTGCTGTGTGAAGCATCTTCACTACAGTGGCACAGCCGCAGCTCGAGCTGTGCTGCTGTAGTGTCTGTAATGTAGACAAGCCCTGAGCCCTCTATATTTGAACTATTACCTGACAGGCATCTTTATTTTCCTGCTTTAATCTAAGCTCCCTAACGGCATACTTTAACTGTCTAGCTTTTACTGATTTATTTTTCTGTTTAATAGAAAAGTAGATGCCAATGACCAACTTCAATCTTGAGCTATTCCCATCAGAATCAATAAGAGACCTGGTATTCCCAGGGCTATATTTGGGCTTATGAATGTCACATCACAGCCTGGATTTCACCTTGCTCCCACTTTCAGTTTCCAAGTAGTTGTAGTAAGCCAGTACACAGTGAGCATCACACCAGTTGAATAGAGACGGCATCAAAAAGTTGGTTAAGTAGCACAAATCCCTGTTTCCTGGAGCAAACTCTTACAATCAATTTATCTCAAGTGGAATAAAAGTATAGTCCATATGAAAAGCTACATTAAAAGAAAGTTAAATGTGCAAAGTGAAGTGATAAAAATGTCAAAGGATGTCTGTACCAAGGCCTTAATAATGGAAACACATAGCACCCATAAATTTAGCTATTTCTATGTACCTATAACATATATGGAATTACACACACAAACAAAAAAACGGTGTTAAAAGAACATTAAGTTTACAGAGTGAAGCACTCAAATGTTAGGTAATAGAAGAATTAAAGTGCTTGTGCAACCTTAATTTGCCCCTTTGAGGTATGCCTTATGATACAGTCTTTAATTATTGGTCACTACTAAGCCAGCCCTAGGGGGGGGATGGGACACTTTACCAGTGTGTTTCACAGACCATTGCTGGTGGCAGAAGAATGTTGAGACTCCAGGACTTTGGGTTTCATTGTAGGCTCTGGTGGGGAATGTGCTCTAGTGGGCAAAGACTCTTCTGCCCATCCCCCACAAGCATGACCCAGTCTGTCCTTCTCCCTGCAATCTGTCCCAGTCCTGTACACCCCCAAGGCTGGCTGCTCATTCCAGTCTCATTTTCTTCCCCTAATCAGTCCTGGTCTCCACTTCTTAGTCTTCTGATCCCAATCCCAGTCTCCTGGCCTAGTAGGTCCTAATCTCACCCATCCAGATTCCCAGTTCCTGTCTCCCCACAGCCAGTCCTAGTTTCCTGCCCTGCTCCCACACCCAGTTTTTCTCTTGCCCAGACACTCCCAGTTCCCTGTCCTGACTCCCTGATCTGTCTGACTCTCCCTGAAGCCTCTAGTCACCCGCCCTTCACACACTCACATTCTCCATCCCTGATGATGCCCTGCCAGTATGGAGGAGGAAGCCATCTGATTCAAATGAAGAGGGGACAAGAGTCCAACCTAAGGCATTGTAGGGGAGGCCTGGGGAGTAGAATGGGACAAGGAGCCGGGGGGGAGGAGCCTGGGACTTGCTGAGCAAGGAGACTCTGTCTCATAGTCAGGGAGGAAAACAGATGAGGGGAATAACGAGAGTAGGTGGGGGAACTGAGACTGGATTCAATTGATGAATTGGGACAGGAAAGGCAAGGAGACTGGGACTAGGAACCAATAGTGCAGAGAGAAGGAGATGGTGGGGGGGAAGGAGAGATAGATCCAACAGTGAGCTGGAGTGCAGGGTGAGAACTGGGACTGGCTGGGCAAAGAGACTGGGACAAGGAATCAGGCAAGACAAGGACACTGAGGGTGGATGAGAAGTACAGGGATGAAGACTGGAAACTGGGAACCATCAGGAATGGTGGGGCTGAACATGGGAACTGAGAATTCTACTAAGCATGTGCAAACTGATTTTTCAAAGGCTTCTGAGCTGGCCAAATTTGGACAGATTTTCACATGAATGGTAAAAGGCACATCCCTGACATAAAGGAAACCTCCTGCCAAGTGTCAAGTCCCTGGTCCAAATAATGGGGTCCAGAGTTTCCAAAGAAAAGGTTGCTAGAATGTTTTTTACATTGCAAAACAATGTATTTTTCCCTAGTCTTGTTCTTGGAAATGGATAAACTATTTTGGCTAATAGTTGGCATGGAAAATTTCAGCTGAAACAGTTAAAGTTTGGCAAAGCTATAAGCAACTGAAAACAGGGCCTTAGAATGGGAAGTGTCGGGTAACCTTAATAATAGGTGGTGCAACCAGCCATGCCTCTACTACTGTATGGGTTGTCAGTACACAAAAACATATTTGGACGTGGGGATGAGTTAAATTAATGAATCAATAGCCTAGTGACCTACATTCTTAAGGATAAAAGCTACAAGAAGCTGTGTCTTCACATCCCAGGATAATGAATAGCATTGTAAGCGGGGGTTTTCACATGTTCCTGTGGACAGCAAATTGTATTGTCTAGTTTGCTCCAATGTTTCTGTGGATACACACTGTTGGATCTAAGTTCAGAAAAGTAATCACTGTGTTAAGGTTAGCAATGATGTAAGAGCAAGTGTAATGCTGGTGAGAAACAAAATTAGCCAAGAGAGCGGGCACAGATAATTGAAGGTGCTGAAAGACAGTCATGGGGACAAGGTTAGCAAATGAGACAATAAATTGTGTAGGAATGGTTGGATCTAAAAAAGGACTGCATAACAGATGAGGAAGAAGAGGTGACAGTAGTGGAGATGTTTATGTTTCTGTGTATATATTATAGATGTATAAACAGAAAATATATACTCGTGATAAGAGTCATTCAAAAAATTATACTTACATTAGTTTTCTTAATTTCATACTTAAAGCAATTATTTGAAATGTTTCTTAAATGGCTTATATGGGGCCGTGTCCATCTCACTGTGCATTCTAGTGGGTCTCCAGAACAGTTTACAGAGATATTTAATGGAGGAGTCAACTTTTCTGCAATAAAATCATCAGTATTACACTTGATAAAGAATCAGCTTTTTATAAGGAATCAGTTCACATTTGGAATTAGATCTTTGCAACCATAAGTGCTAGAAACAGCTTAAAGAAAAGAGAGACAAAAGCTTATGTTCTGGAGCGCAAATGCAGGCCCTTCTCCCAGTGAAGACTGGATCACCCCATTTGTTGTAAAAATGAAATAAAATAGAAAGAAACTTCTTCCGTACCAATTTGATATAGTTTGATGTTCTCGTCATAAAACTGAATCTCCAATTTTTTGCTGGATCCAGTCACCCGGAAGTAAACGTCCTCTGTAACTATTTTCACATCTTGAAAAATACATGCAATATGTCTTCCAAATGTATCGTTTATGTAATGTGGACATTTTAGTTCGTCTTCTTCCCTGAATATACCAAAGTGTTTCAGTTAAACATGAAAAATGTCATCTGTCAAATCAGAATTCATAAATTCTTTGAGCCAATGAAAACTATTTACTTTGAGTACTGCAAATAAAGAAAATACTGGGTATCTTCTGGAGCATTCCTGCCAACGTTCCACGTGCAATTCATGAAGGAAACGTAAATCACACAGGAGAAATTTTCCACAGATGTTCCATTCATGCCTGGAAATCAAGAAAAGTTACTTGCACACTTATATATTGCCAATTGGTTTGGGGTGGGGTGGGGTGGGAAGGAATGGGGAAGGTGAACTACTGGTACAAGCAGGTACAACTCTGCACAAGCTGGTTCAGACCCAGAGAGATTTTTGATCATCCGCAACTCCTACTGATTATTTTAATTACCTAAGGATTTAGTTGCCTAATTTTAGGCACCAAAGTTGAAAACTTTCAGATTACATTTAACAATGGTGATTATTCCTAGTTGTCATAGCCACTGACAACATGAATAGGAAGCTCAATTTGTATTAGTCAGCCAGAATGAGGATCATGTTAGCCACCAGTTGCTTCAGTGGAGACCCCTAATGTGGTCACTGTTTTATTTTGATGTGCATCATTTTAGTCCCCACTTTTTCTAAGAGACTAAGATCATGAAAACAATTATAATCACACACAGATGTTTTCACCCTACAAGTTGCTATATAAAAGTGGGCGCTTCCTCTGTCACAGTGTCACTTTGCACTTTGGGGGATGGAGCTTGTTACACAATGGAATCATTTTAGCAAATTTGCAAAACACAGTAACAAAAAAAACAAAACAAAAAAAGAAAGAAATCAATATATTCTGAGGGTTTTTTTCTGAAAATACTGTACATAGACAAAAACTTTCAGAAACACCAGTGCATTACCTTGAGGAATGAATCTGCCTTCTTCTGAATGTAAGGTGTTGTTGTACGTTACATTAACTTGATAGAATGCTCCCTTATGTACAGGCTTAACTTGTCCTATGCCAAAACAGGTTTTATGGGACACCTGAAATATAACATGCATTTGTTTTAATTCTCTGTGTTTTCTCGCCAGTTTTAGGTGGTCCTAACTATGGGAAAAGCCCAAGCATTAGTCAATTGAAATCAGTGTGTAAGTCTTTTCAAGGGTAGAGTCTTTGTTTACGTAGTTCTAGCTGCATTAATTGCCCCCCATATTTTTGCAGGGAAGTCTAGGGGATCTACAAAGGGAGATGCCATGGAGTGAGCTCTCCTCCACTGCCTTCCCATCAGACTCCTTGGAGTTCCTTCAACAAAGAACATATATGCTTCTCTAGGGATCAAATGATGGTGGCAGCACGCTCCCCTCTCTTTTGGAAATGCCAGGTAGGTCTGCATCCAGAGGAGCCCCTCTGTGAATGACTTCCTGGGGAAGGTTGTGAGCCTGAATATTTATTAGATGTACAGGTGTCCCCAAGAATTTGCAAAACTATTGTATGCATTATCAAAAGTCTTCCAAAAGTTTGTTATTTTTCCAAGAATTATATAGGGAATAATTAAAGATGGGATGCATATGATTCATTTTATCCTTATTATAAAATGTTTGCTCTCTGTACATTTATGCAACAATATGCTTTAAAAATCAAGAGTTCCAATTATTGAAACAATTTATGGTCTGGAGCAGTGGTTCCCAACTTCTTTGGCTCGAGGGCCACAAACGTTATTTTTACAACCCTGAAGGGCCATCAAATCTATCAACTCATAAAAAATTGTATCGACGTATACACCATTAAGGACTGCAAATCACTATATATTTAACGTAAATGTAGTGCAAAGCACATACAATTAAACTGTTAAAAACAGTTACACGAAAACATTCCTCATAGTGTGTCACACACGTACAGGCAAAGCACTAGTGCAGATGAGTGACTGTCACTACACAGGGAAGCACACGGCCTGGCAGCTAAGTCACGGTGGGTGGCCTGCTGAGTGCAGGCCAATCCAGACGGCACTGATTTTTAGAGTCCTGCCCTTCCTCAAGCATGGTGGGTCTTGGCTGCTCTGCTCTCCCTCACTGCAGCCAAAAGGAAGGAGTTCAGTGAGGATGCTGCGTCTTGCTGATCTCCCGTCTCCCTGGTTGCAGCAGGGAAACTGCATGCGTTCTGTAGCCCCTTGCACTCCACCTGGGTCCCTAGGCAGTGGCTCCCTTCTGCAGCCAGAAGGATGGGAAATCAGTGCTCCCCTCCCATTGGCTCCAGCAGGGACCCCAATGCCTAGGGACCCAGACAGAGTGCTTTGCCTCCTGCCACAGGCAGGGGGAGAGGAGTGATGCTTTCCCATCCCCATGTCTGCAGCAGAGCCTGCACCTGTCTTGTAACTCTTCCAAAAAGCACTCCTCCTGAGTCCTTAGGCAAGCAAAAGGGGAGTGGGGGGGCCACAGGCCACTTTTGGCCCACGAGCCATGGGTTGGGAACCACTGGTCTAGAGATCATCTTCACAACCAGAAAGATTAGCAACGTTGCCCATGATTCACCACTATATTACTGCAGTGTTACATGCAGCGAAGTTACATTAACATAAGCTGGAGTGACGCAGATGTGATTCTGGGCCATTACTTTTAAATGAAAAATTCTCTAACCCCAAGAAACCAGCACTGTGATCCCCTTACTGATCAGAGTCTTGAAAAATGAGAATCAGTGAACGAGGACGCTGAAATGTTGAACGTGCTTGGTCGTATATGGGGAATGCAGCTCCCATTTGAATGTGGGATGGAATGTAGGATGCAGTCTGACTATCGGAGTTGTAAAGTGAAGTGTTTTTTTAAAATGTAAATAGAAGTGTCTTGTGTTTATCCTGCATTCACAGTAAGAGCTATATTCCCTGTGCCATCATGAGATTTGACCTCCCTTCGGATAGAATCAGTCCTACAGGAGCTAGTTATCTTAGGCACTTATATGATCCTCATCACCATAGCATCTGATTGCCTCACAAGCTACAGTGTATTCATCGTTCCTGGGAGTACCGAAGTGTTGTTCCCATTTTGTAGATGGAGAACTAAGGCACAAAAAGACTAAATTACTTGTCCAAGGTCACATGGGGAGTCTGCGGCAGAGCAGAGATGTGACAGAGATCCTAGCCACTGGACCATCCTTCCTCTCTTAAAGCGCTTACTGAAAGCACATTCACTGCTATGGAGTGTATGTACCTGTGATGGGTATTTCTAAAACAACTATTTAAAACTTCATTCAGCCTTCTTATACAGGCTGGGTCTGTACTGACAGTGGCAAATTTGCTGCCGTCAGATCGATGTCTCTGGATCAACTGAGCAGTCTGTGTAGACCCGCTCAGTCAATCCAGAAATTGACATAAGAAAACCACCTCCATAAGTAGCGTAGCGCTGCGTCGAGGGGAACACTGTTCCTGTCGGCGCAGCACAGTGTGGACGGCGCGCAGAACTGATACAGCGAAGTCAAGGGGAGATACGCAGGTGTTTTCCGTCACTTGCGTATCTCCCGTCGATTGCCACCGAATCCAGAAGGGAAGTGTAGACCAGGCCACAGACACCTTCCCTTACATCCTGAAGCTTCTCTTTGGGACCCTGCAGGACTCCAGCACTGCATCAGGGGCAGGATTGATCAGAGCTTGGGAAAGAGCCATGCTCCATTAGATTCTATCCCCTCATTTGGCCAAATGCAAAACCAAACAAAATCTGGTAATTTGTGTGGATTATAGTCTACAGGGGCTGTGCAGTAAAGGGTTGTGTGGGAGCAAGGACCTTCATTTTACACACCTCTTCCCTCTGGTGGATTCTCAAAGATCTGTGTGGATCTGAGGATCTGGCCAAATCATCAGCTACTTCTATGAGAGGTCGTAGTGCCCAGTGCCAAAGAGAAAGGAGGAAATTTTGCAAATGCACTTTCCCACTGGGCTTATTCCTGCATAGGGAAGCATCAGGCACTAAGGTATCCCAGAAGGTCTAAATAAAACCTTTTTCTTCCTTGTTCCAGGCAAACATTTCAGCAAATTCTCTGATTCTCAAAAATAGACTATTAATAACTAATGCCAACAGTGCTCCTGGCCCTTCAGAGAAACAGTAAGATGTGAAACAAATAAAGTTCCCCTCCTGCAGCTACTGTCCCCAAACAGACCTTTATACAAAGGTATGTTGTCATCAGGACTTGTTTGCTTTTGCTGTTTCTACCAGATAGGTGGACCACAGGAATGCGTGCTACGAATTTTTGTATTGGATCAGGTTAGTTATCCATCTGGTCCAGTATCCTGTCTCTGAGGGTGGCCAGCACCAGATGCTTCAAAGAAGATGCCTGCTAAATTAATGACCTCAATGCTATCAGCAGTCTTCTCTGCCTGTCCATAAGTATAGACTGATCACGTCACCTCTTAACCATCTCTTTGGTAAACTAAATAGAGTGAGCTCACTAAATCTTTTCCTGCAAGGCACGTTTCCGGATCTCAGATCATTCTTGTAGCTCTATCCTGAACTCCTTCCAATTTTCAACATCCTTTTGAAGTGTCGACACCAGAACTGGACACAGTATTCCAAGAATAATCTCACCAGTGCTGTGCACAGAGCACCTGACACCTATTCAATATTCCCTTGCTTATGTATCCAATAATCGCATTAACACTCTATGGCACCTCTCTTCCTCATGCACTGTACTCAGGTGGCTAGCCTGATCTGCTACCTATGCAAGGACAAACTGCTATTCTTAGGCACTAGCTCTAACAGCGCTAGGGTGTGTCTGTGTACCTGCACTGGGAATTGTACGTCTCAGCTGCTGTGTGGACATATCCGTAGCACAGCCTCTCATTGGGAGCTCATGTTGAACTCTTTTTCACCATGATCCCTATATCCTTTTTAGAATCACTGGTTTTCAGGATAGAGTCCCTCCTTCTGTAAGTGTGACCTACATTCTGTGTTCCTAGATGTATAACCTTGCGTTATATTGTATGAAAATGCATGTTGTTCAAATGATTCCACTTTACCAAGTCATCTCCATCTCTCTGTATAACTAACCCATCCTTATCATTTACCATTACACCCATTTTTACCAGCATTACATTTGTATATTTTTTTCAGATCATTGAATGACGTTGGACTAAACGGTGTTTCTAGCTGATTCCTTCAGATAGATCTGAATCTGCTCTACTATATGTTATAAAGACCTCCAAGAGCTATAGAAACATAATGTCATTTTCTAGGCTTTTATGATAATACAAGAGACAAATATATTTTTTCTCAATGGATCAAGTATATAAAAGGAAAAGAAAAAAGTACAGTTAATTATTTTTGTTAATAAGTAAATAGAAAACTTACATTTTCACATGCCCGAGAGTGGTCTATTTCCATACAACAGGTGTATATAGTAAAGTTGACACTGCTGTCCCAGGTCAGCTCTAGTTTTTTCAGATTGAACGTCAAGTTTGTGATGGGTGAGGATAGTGACGTCACTGAAAGTTTTATGAAATAATATCAGAAAGGATGCAATAAGATTTCTCAAAGTTTTCAGGTTCAGAGGCTATTATTTAGCAGGCCTGCCATGAAAATATGCAGCATAACTGGATTGGCTAATAGCCCTAGAGCGAGATGAATTAAACCCAGTCTTTCAGACTATCTCAGACAGTTAAAGTCTTATACTTACACTGTGTACCCTGGCCGACAGCATGCAATGTAGGAAAAAACATGATGCACTGAATCATAGTAATAAGTGTTAGAGTGGCAACCATCCTTCTTCTCTTGGAAATAGACAGGAATGAAACCTACAAAAGAAGAAACAGATGTCAAAGTGCACTGAGGTTTCTGTAATGCTTGATTTCTTTTAAGGAAAGAATCAAAGACTGTTTCTTATTAGTCACTAGAATCAGTTAAGTATGTCTCACATGTGCACCAGCAACAAGGTCCGGCAGCTAAGTTGTTATGTTGGTACTTGGGAGAAGGTTCAAGCCCCTGCTTTGTCACAGACTCGGTGTGACTTAGAGCTGGTTGTTTAGCCCCTCTGGCCCAAAGCCACAATGAAACATAGGCATTTTGGTGCCTAGCTGCTCAATGGAATCCACAAATCCTGGGTTAGGCACCTAGGCTCTCTGTACAATGCACGAGAGAGATAGGTGTCTAAGAATCAGATCCATGGAAGCCAGCATGCTAGGCAGGGAACTGTCAAACTAACCAATAGCAGAAGAGGAGAAGAATATGTCCTGACCCCTGCCCCTTTCAGGGAGTTAGGTGCCTCAGTCGGGCTGCAGGGAAGCACCAATCTCTGCTTGGGATCTGCAGCCGTGTACCCTTCTCCTGGAGTCAGGAACCTAAGCTGTTTCTTGCAAGAATGTCAGGAATGCACTCCTAATTCTACACGAAACAGAGCAGCTGGTAGCCTTATAACTCTTAGCCCTGTGGTTAAGACACTCAGGTAGGAGGCCTCAGTTCAGTTCTTCCCTCTGCCTGCTGTGGAGAAGGGATTTGACTTTGGGTTTCCCATTTTCTCAGGGGCAGTGACTGCCCTAATCACTGGACTGTAGCGTCAGTCACAAACTCTCTGGCCCAGTGTATATTTAAGATTTTTAATTTATATAATATAAAGTGGAACAGCTTCAACAAAAGAGATCGAGAAAGCCCCACAAAAGAATATCCCATGGTCTAGTGGTGAGGGCATACATCTGAGGGGTGGAAAGCCCAAGTTCAGTCCGTTCTTTTCCTAAGGGAGTGTAAGCAGGGTCGGAATGAGCTCTCCCCCGCCCAGCTGGCTGAGGGGAGGGGAACAGGCATCAGGCCCAGCCTGTATTTGCGTGAGCACACTTACCCTGCCTAGGTGCTCAGCACAATGGGAGTGCTTTGGCTGGCGTTGGGTTACAAATCCCTTTAGCGTCGAATGCTTATTGTCTGAGCGAAGGGCAGCAGAACGATGCTTAGTGTGTCCCGATTGAAGGGTCGCTTTCATGTGAACTGAACTCAGGAAGCTGGGGGCTCGGATACAGCCTGCTGTGAAGCGTAGAGGGAGTGGGGACAGGTGTACTTGATGGGAGGTGTGGGTTTTGTTTAAGGCATGGTTTGACCTGCCCCTCCCCACAGTTCAAAGACAGAGCTAATTAAGGCTCCATTAGGAATCTTTTTGTTTTGTTAAATGAGCTGAAACCACTTGCTTTGGGCCAGCATCCCTGCCCGTCCTGCCTGCTCAGTGAAGCTCCTCCACTAGGAGCTGAAAATCACTAAGAGCTAGGAGGAGACTGACCTTCCGAGGAGCAGGTGGCGGTGCGAATTGGAGCAGCCAGCAGAGCTGCCGGAACATAGTGGCCAGACACTGGAGTGAGCAAGATGCCTTCTCCCCCCTGGGAAACAGCCGCCTACTGATGGAGGGGAGTGGGAGGGGCCGTGCCCCCAGGCGTCCGTCTAGGAGGGACACTTTCCAGGCCCTCCTTGGAGGAGCCGCCCCCTGCTGTCGCATGGCCAGGGGCCGCTGGGTTTTGAAATCCCTGGCAGCTGTGCTGACCCCAGCTCAGGCCTGCTGGCAGTCAAGGGCTTCCGCTGTAGGGGGAGCAAACGTCCTTCTGGCTCCTTCACCCCTGTGCTGGGTGTAACGAGGGAGCTGCAGGGACCCCAGATCACCTTGGGGCCAGGCAGCCAACCTAATGGTGGGGCTCCAGGGCAGAGCCCATCATGCCACCGAATCTGCTGCCACATGACCCGGGGGCATCTGCCCCGTCACTTCCACTGCCCACCACCCCCAGTGGGGTAGATTAGGAAATTGGCCTGCAGGCCCCCCACTCCCTATGGGGCACGGCTGCTGCCGTGGGTGTGCAAGTATTAGCCCCCAGACCTCACTGGAGACCTATGTTACACCACTGCTGGGAAACCAAAGGGAATTCTGAAGCTGCACCTTTAGACTCTGGGTCTGTCATGACTAAGGATCACACTTATAATTGGGGTACTTATTGTTGGACTTAAGAATCTGAGGCAAAAGGAAACTGCCCCACCTATTCTGGTGTTTTGTTCATGATTTTATGTGTGTGCATCCTGATTGCAGTGTTTTCCCCAGTTAATGTCGGGTTAGTTTTCCCCTTTTTATTAAAAGTCTCTTTCCTACACTCAGGGTATGTCTTCACTGTCGGTGGCAAATTCACTGCCGTCAGATCGATCTACCTGGATAAACTGAACCGTCAGGGAAGACACACTCAATCGATCTGGAAGTCGGCGCATTAAAACTACCCCCTCAAGTGGCGTAGCGCTGCGTTGTCGGGAATGCATTTCCTGTCAGCGTAATGCTGTGAAGACGCCACGTAAAAGAGGAGTTACGAAGTCGTTGGAAGTTACGCAAGCTACTCTTTGTAGCTTGCATAACTCCTGTTGACTGCTGCCGAATTTCAAGGTAAGTCATTTCAAGCCGAATTTCATAGACCATGCCCCAGTCTCTGTGCTTGCGAGAGGGGAAGTTTTACATCTAGAGGGGCCCAAGGGGTGGTGTATAATTGTCCCAGCTTACTGGGTGGAGCTTGAGCTGATGTTATGTTGAACTGTTGAAAAGAAACCTCTAGATATTGAACCTGGATCTCATTACTGCCGACTTCGACTAGCCGAAAGGTCATAAGAGGAACTGAACCAGGGTCTCCCACTTCCCAGGTGAATGTCCTAACCAGTGGACTAAAGATTGTGAGGAAGGCCACTGCTGCCTTCTTCCTCTCCCAGCTTTTCTGTATGGCAGAAGGCATGCTCTAAGCCTACTAAGTATGTCTATTGGATTGGGCCCCGCAGGCGAGATAGGTTAGACAATGTCTAGTTTTACCTGGTTTGAGGATCATGCAGGCGTGATATAGGTGCTGGCCATCAGTAACGAGGCAGCAATGTGCAAACCCAGAGAAAGATATTTAGCCACCATGGGGACTTTAATAGTAGAAATTTCAGTACCAAATGACTTTAAAAACCTCCATAGTTAGGTGGCAACTGATTAGCAGTTTTCAGGATTTCAGTGGTGTCTACATTTTGGACTTAAGTCACCTAAAGTGGGAGTTAGATGCCTAAATCCTTTTGTGGATCTGGTCCTCTCCTTCACTTCCCCTTCTGTACAACACGGATAACAGCACTTCGCTACCTCCCTAGGGTGTTGTGAGGATAAATACATTAAAGATTGTGAGGTGCTCAAATACTATAACAACAGAGACCATAGCTTAAATAAATACGTATTACCTTTGTAAAACCTTATGAGATCTATAGATTAAAAGCTTTTATATAAGAGTTAGGGAATATTATTCTGGATAGCATTAATTATTTCTAGGGGTGTCAAATTATTTTAAAAAATGCAATTAATTGTGAGATTAAAAATAGTTATGATGAATTGCAGTTTTAATTGCACTGTTAAACAATAATAGAATACCCATTTAAATTTATTATAAATATTTTTGGATGTTTTTCTATGCTTTCAAATATATTGAGTTCAGTTACAAAACAGAATACAAAGCGTACAGTGCTCACTTTATATTATTATTTTGATTACAAATATTTGTACTGTAAAAAAGATAAAAGAAACAGTATTTTTCAATTCACTTCATACAAGTACTTTATCATAATAGTGCAACTTACAAATGTAGATTTTTTTTTTACATAACTGCACTCAAAACAAAACAATGTAGAACTTTAGAGCCTACCAGTCGAAGCATGAAGGGGCATATGAATGTTTATCATATCTGGCACATAAATATCTTGTAATGCCAGCTACAACTGTGCCATGAGAACACCTGTTCTCACTTTCAGGTGACATTGTAAATAAGAAGCAGGCAGCATTATCTCCTGTAAAGGTAAACAAATTTATTTGTCTTAGCGACTGGCTGAACAAGAAGTAGGACTGAGTGGACTTGTATGAGGTGAATTTAAAAATACTATTTCTTTTGTTTATCTTTTTGACAGTGCGATTAACTGTGATTTTTTAAAATCTAGTTAATTTATTTTGCATTGATTGCATGCATTAACTGTGATTAATTGACAGCGCAAATTATTTCATATCCCCTGTTATTAATTTTCTGTGTAATTGAAACATTGCTAGTTTTTTCAGTCTCGCCTTATACAGGATCTTTTCATGGCTCTAGTTGTATTTACAGCAATTCTCTAATCCTTCAATTTCTTTTGAGAGAAGGTGATTGGAACTGAACAGTTTTCCACATGATGGCATATTATTGGTATATATAAATATAATATTTTCAGTATCATTTTCTGTTCTTTTGCTTGTATGTCCTTACGTTTGGTTTGCTTTTTTGACCATCGATGCACCTCGAGCAAAGGTTTTCATTGAACTATCTGCAATAGTTATAGTTAATATTGAACGCAGAAATGAGGAGCTGAAATTATCATTATTCCTTCCCATGTGCATTATCTTGCATTTACTGCAGTGAACTTCATCTGCTACCATGCTGCGCTGAATGTCCCTGACAGTCCGGCTGACACAGAGCTTCTTTCTAGTCCTGACTAACCTGCAGAATGTTGTGCCACGAAATGTGGTCATTTCACTGTTTGTTCTCAATTCCAGAATGTTATTAAACTTATTAAGAATACTAGTCCTAGTAAGTGTAACTTTTGTCAGGCATTATTTTCCTTCTCTTTATGTCTTGTCTCTTGGTTTGTGATCCCAGGAATACTCAACCCTCACCCTGGATGCTTTAATTTCTTTAAGAGTCTTTTGCGAGGGACTTTGCCATAGGCTTTTTGAAGGTCCAACTGTTAGACGTCACCTGCTTCTTCTTTATCACTGCTGTTGTCATGCTGACAACATCATAGTAAATCAGAGAGGCATGATTTTTCTTTTCAGAAGTTTTTCCTTTTAACCTAACATGTTGATATAGGTGTCCTGTAATTCAGTTTTTAATTGCAATTTTAATCAATTTACCTGGAACAGAAGTGATTTCCCAACACATAATTCCAAATATCTCCCTTAGTACTGGTTTTTAAAGAGTAGTGCCCTCTAGTTCTCAAGTATAATAGCAAATTTTAATGAAATATTGCATACTCATTAGCAGCCCAGCCACTTCATTCTTAGTCTTGGGTGTGTACCCTCTCATCCTGATGATGTATTGCCCGTTAATTTACAATATGTTCCTGTACTTTCTCTTTTAACACCTCAGTCTCTTTCAGTACCTCATCATTATTCCCTGAAAAGAGTAAATATCTCCTCATGATCCTTTCTGGTGAAGAATGATGCAAAGAAATAATTTTGCTTCTTTGAAATGCCTTTTTCCTCCTTAATTTCTCACTGTACTTCCTGGTAGTTGAGTGGACACACCAGTTCATTTACAGACATCCTGCTTCTGATACACACAAATGATTTCTTGTTATTCGTTTTAATGTCTTTACCTATCTGCTATTTAAAATCCTGTCCTCTTAATATCATATTATTTTTTATCTGTCCGAGTTTATGTTCCTTTCAACTGACTTCATTTGGATGGATTTCTATTTTCTGAATGATATGTGTGTGGAGAAATAAAATCTTGTACCTTGCCATATTTTTTTCTTACCAGTCTGGTTCCTTTTTTGCTTACGATCATTCACTCATCTTTGCCTTTTTAAATACATAACCTCCATATGACAGCTAAGGATTTCCACGTCTTCACTTTTGACTTAGGGACTTTTTGACTAGCTTCCTTTTTTTTTTTTAAATCACTTTCTATAGTGCTAAAGTTTTGGTAAGGCTCCTCCACACATTGATGGTGAAATTAATTATATTGCTATTATTCATTGATTTCACTGATTTACCTCTTCCATTATAAATCCCCTTTTTCAGTTCCTTAGCACCTTCTCTTACAAAATACTCAAGAGCTGAGGTTTTTTATGCTTGGACTTTTATCCTATGTGATTTTTATATGCAGGTGAAAAAATACATTTATCCCAAAGATCCAGTCAGGAACTTTACATACACAAATCTCCAGAATGCATGAACAATTGTTCAAACGTTGGCTATTTTTGTAAATCTTTGCAAAACCTAAGGAACAAGCTAGCACACCAATTATTCACACACACGGAAAGTCCATGTATTGCTGCTTGAAATTTTCTTGGACTGCTTCCATGGGGGATGAATGAAGATGATGTCTCCTCAGGAGTTGCCAGTGGCTCACCTCCACACCAGTCTCAGAGGAGCTGCTGAGACAGAGGCCATCCCCATGGAGGCCTCTTGCCTCCACACTTCTGCCCTCCCCTATCTCCAGCTTTCTGATGCCTTTTGGCAGCACTGCTCCTGGTGGCTTCCCCACTGCCACTGCCCTCAGATCCTCCCTAAGGGGAACTTCAAAGAATGGAAGTGAAAGTCAGGCAAGCTACTACAGACGTGGCCTGTTGTAACCTATGCTTATTTGTCCCACATGAAAGTGGGGAAGGAGAGGACACCCTCCCGCAGATAACTGTCTCTCCCCACCTCCCTGATCCTTTCATGCATTCCAACTGCTTTGTACCACTTCACCAGCACAAAGCAGCCCTAAAGCAGGTTTCTGGTCTTATAATTCCTATGCCAGTCTCCAATCTATGGCCAGGATAGCTGGATGAAAGTGGTATGAACAGGTCTTTCCTGCACCATATTGATCTCCAGATGCCAGAACAGCCCCTTGGGGGCCATTGACTGCAACATACATCTTTATAACAAACAGCCAAAAGGTTATCACAGAAAACACCTCTTGCACCATGAGCTCCTTGGCAGCAAACAGGATTAGGATACATGGATATAGATCCCTGTAAATCCCCTGATTAAGGGTTCAGGCAAATGGGAGACCAGAGTCTAGTGTGGAAATAGTTCTTCCCTTTCTACACCTCCCTGATTCAGCCTCTCTAAACCAATGCAGGCTTCCCTCTACACCTCCCCAAATACACTCATGGCTGTCAGGTTGCCTCTGTGCTGAGGTCCAATGTAATTCCTTTTTCTTTGTAAAGTTTTTTCTTACTTGTGTTCACTTAATCATTCTTGATATTTGTAAGAAGTGATTGCTTTAGTACAAATGAGAATTCACTAAAAATCACTAGGTGATTCCCAACAAAAATTATCTGGAGTTATCTGTAGAATATGACTCAGTTTCATGTAACCAATTCTCAGTAAAATCATTTTCTTGTTATTTAGTAGTGATTAGATGATTCTAGACAGTCACTAATGGATGCCAAGTAAGTAGTTTGCTGGGAATTAGTAATTAGAAACTGAGTAATTTTTCACACATATTGAACATCTTTGAGCAATTCTGAGTAACCATTGGTAAATGACAAGTAGCTATTTTGCCTGGTAGACAGTAAATTAATACATATGGGGCTTGTGGGTTTGCTTTGTGTTGGATTTGCTGGGTGTGAGCTGGGTTTGTATATCAGATTTTTGTTCTGGTCCACATCTAGTAAAACAAAAAGAAAAAAAGATGTAAGCAGGGTCTGAGTGGCCCTCCCCCTGCGGAGCTGGCTGAAAGGCAGGCACTGGATTTGCAGGGGCACTGTATTTGCATAGGCACACCTCGCTGCTCAGCCTGATGGGAAATGATCATTTTGGCTGGCACTGGGTTACAAATCGCTGTAGCGCTCATTGCAAGGGCAATGAAATGTTGCCCCTTATTGTGTGAACAAATGGCAGCAGAATCTCTCTCATCCGAACAGAGTTTGGCAAATTCTCACACACCAGAGCAATGTGAAGGCAGGAGGGGGTGGGACCAGGCTCTGTCCAAGAGCCCCAGGCACAGTCTGACTGCCTATCCCCACTGTTCAAAGGCAGAGTTAGTGGAGATTCCTCCTGGAGTCTTTTGGTTTGTTAAAATCAGGAACAGTGGGGACCCCCTCCCTGCACCCCAGCTGAGAACTGAAATCACTAAAGGAACTGGAGAAACCGGACGAGACTTACCTGCAGGGGTCGTAACTAAACTCAGCGATGGGCAGGCGGCGGGGCCAGCAGAGGGGGCTGGTTGAGCGCTGTGACTGGCAGGTGGTGTGGGCTAGCTGACGCCTGTGACCAGCAGGGCCAGCAGGGAGGGCTAGTCGAGCCCAGCACCGGAGAGGCAGCAGTGCAACTAGGACATTTGCCGGGGCAAACACAGTGCCCTCCTTCCATCCCCCACCTCCGGCATGCGGGGGGTGAACTCACTTGAAGATCTCACTCTAGATCGTCAGTGACCCAGGATAACCTATGAGTGGGGGGGGGACACAGCCCCACATACTCTGGGGGTGGGGGGTTTTGTGTTAATGAATTCTTTTTGCATTGTTTTCCCAAACCAGTGCTGTCTTACTGTCTTCCTTTTATTAAAAGGTTTACTTTCTACACTCAAGTGACTGGGTGGGCCGATTTGGTGTTGTGTCATTGACAGGAGCTCCTAGATATAGAACCCGGCCCTGGTTGCTGCTGACTCTGACATGCAGAAGGGTTACAGAGAGAGAGAGAGACAAAAATTTTTCCAGATTGGTTTGTTTTGGTAAGAGATATTTTTGCACTGACTCGGCAGGTAGAAATAGCTCACACCTCCACTTAGCTTAGAGCCTCCTTTTATCTGCGCATCGTTCCGCGACACCTCTCGTTTCTGACCCTTCTACTCTTGCTATGGCTTTGATCCTGCAAAGAGTCACACGTACGCTTGACATCAGCGGAATGAGTAGTACCAGTGAAATTAAGTTTCTGTGGAAGATTTTAGAGCCTTAGCTCAGTGGGGCAGATTCAGAGGTGCCGTATAAGAGAGTGTAAATAACATGTTGGAAGTAGGTGTGAGTTTAAGTTGGTGTAACAGCACAGAGGCGGCCCAAAGACAGTGTAGGTTACACCTCAGGGTCACTTAGAATCACATCTAAATTTGATTCGGAGTTGCTGATTACGAAATACTACACCAGAGCACCATTATTTCACTCGTCTCAGAGCAAACTGAATTTCCTCTAGGACAGTGATACTCAGACTGAGGCTCGTGAGCTGCAAGTGGCTCTTTAATGCGTTCCTTGCGGCTCTTTGCAGCACATGATATTAAAACACTGTATGATTTAATTATTTACCAATCGAAGTCATTAACCAATCAGGATGCTTTTACTATGTTATTAACTAGTGTAGTTAATAAAATAATACTTGGTCAGTCATTTTGCTGTGAAAATAATATATATATATACACACAGACTAAATATTTCCTGTCATAGTGCTTAAATAGGAATATATAATACTATAGTAAATGAAACAGTGAATTCACACTGCTGGGGCTCTTTTGGGTAATGCTGATGGCTAATTTGGCTCCTAGTCACTGTCTGGGTAGCACTGCTCTAGGAGGAGAAATCCTTTCTTTCTTTCTTTCTTTCTTTCTTTCTTTCTTTCTTTCTTTCTTTCTTTCTTTCTTTCTTTCTTTC
>ML675610.1:68489113-68505608 GCA_007922155.1 Mesoclemmys tuberculata
TTCTTTCTTTCTTTCTTTCTTTCTTTCTTTCTTTCTTTCTTTCTTTCAGTACCTGTTTTGCTGTTAAAGGGAGTTTTCACCTTAGAAAAACAATTGCAAAGAACCAACATGATGATAAATGTTGTGCTCTTACATAAGATTTTAATTGCTCTCAGGAGAAGTTAATCATTGCAAATTCAAGGAAAAGGAAATGTGAAGTTTTTACTTTGTGAATTGTTTTTCTCAAGGCCTTTCTACATTACAATTCCCAGCCATTTCAGAAGGACTGGTGATATGAAAGTGAGAATTCTCTGTAATCTGTTTATTAAAAATATGCCTCTCTCCGTTGGACTTGGTATTGTTACCCACTGGGGCAGAGGAGTTAAAATATGTCTCCTGGAACTGACAGGCAGTCTGAGGTGTTTGGTCGCATAGCTGTCTTCGGTAGTATGAATGCACAATTGAGAGCTGGCTGGAATCAACACACACCAAAGGAGGATCCAGTAAAGACAACAGGAACCCTAGTGTCTGAATGTTAACACTTAACAATAGGAGGTTCGGGTAAGCTAAACATGTCTGTGTCCAGAGATCAAAAGGTTCACAGTCCAGGGGAGCCATTCATGACTCAGAGTCCAAGGGACAGAGAGAGAGAGTCAAGATGGTTTCTACAACAGAGTGGCTTCGTGGGGCCCTGGCTTCATCCAGTATGAAGAACTCTGTCTTACCCTTTGCGTCTCTGTGCTAGCTTAAGGACTTCCCAACACTGTATTCCAGAGGACTTTTAAACCACACTGTGTTTTGAAAAGGCTGCCTAGTGTTGCTGAAGTACTTAATGAAGTGCACTGATCCCTGAAGAGGGTAAAAAGTCTCTGAGCAGGTGTCTACCTCAGTCAGACTCTCTGTTCAGAGCTAATGATGAGAAACAGGAGGGCTGGAGCCTGAAGGTCCAGTCTCAGAGGTGTTGAGGCTACATGCTCTATAGTGGAGGAAAAGTGGGAACCCTTGGGGGTCTTTTGAACTAAAGAGGTACTACCAGGAGACTACTTCACATCCAGGACATAGCACACACCCTGTAGATCCATGACAACAGTTTACAAGCTGATTCAACTTTGTGGTGCAGACAGTACCATAGCCACATCCTCAAAGCTATGCTAGAACTTTAAACATGTTCACTAGGCACCCCACATTTTAGGGAAAGTGGTTTCGTACCCACTGTTCTTCAAAGCCATGTTAAAACCAGGTTGGGACAGCCAAGACATACTGTTATTGCAGTGCACCATGACGCCACCATTGCCTAGACCTTCTATTTTTAAATACTGAAGAATCATTCTCTTGTCATCATTATATGGCAACAATATGGGCACAACTGCTGGGATGAGGTTTGCAGAAGCTTCAGCACAAATCATACATAGCACTGGAACTGAACAGAAAGTTGGGAACATTTGGCACAAATGATGTTTTCTCTTTTCCAACCTCCTCTACCAGGCCTTTCTCCAGTGATGTACACAGGAATTTTAGATGCTGTTGGCCCTCTTTTTCAGCTCTTCCTAACCATTTCTCTCTTGCTCTTTTGTTTCCCATGCGATCCATCTTTCCCTTTCCAAATTTCTTGTTCCTCTTTATTCTGTTTACTTTCCCCTTTGTTCCCCCTTGTCATTCCTTTCATACCTTCAAAATCCCTCTCTCCTTCCTTAGCTAATCCACCATGATGCTAGCCATGATGTTGCAAGCGCGGAGAATGTTTTTGTGATGCACTGTTAGGAATATTCACAGACACCACTGCTGAATTGACCCACCATTGAACAAGCAACAGTGCTTTAATCTCTACTCTCAGGATCAGGACATGTTGGGAAATCCACAGTGAATTCAAAAGTTTACTCTTTTAAAAAAAGAATGTATTATGGGGTGAATACAGGGCTGTTTCTGCTTAGCAACCTTACAAGTATCATGACCCCTTTTACAGTCAGCTCAACATGAGGAGTAACGCCTTGCATCACCTTGAGTTAGCTATTGGTACTCATGTAAATCAGGCTGTTTTATAGCTAACCCTACGGCCATTACTGGTATAGCACATGGCATTCCTAGAGTCTGCCTGAAAGAGACTGCTGCCCTTCTCTTGTAATCCTGCCATACCGTCAGCAGAGGTATGACAAGCGGGAACACCTGCAGAATAAACTAGAGTGTGTTGTTGGAGGCATTTTCTGTGAGAGCCCCTTGGCTCTGGAATTTGCTTCCCTTGTTCTGCTGATAGGCTGAGTAGCACTAACGAAATAATGGCTTTTTCAGTTCACTAGCAACATAAAAAAATAAAATTAAAGAATCATTTTGGGTCAAGCTAAGAATGATATTTTAAAACATTTTTTGGTGAATCAAAAAGTTAATGATAATTTCAGGTGAAATGAAGTATTTCACTTGACCCAAAGCTGAACATTTCATTTTGATCAACTCTGCATTTCTCATCAAATAAAAGTTTTGACTGAAAAACTTCACTCAGCTGTAGTCCTGAGTGTTGACCTTTAGGACATGTTGCAAAGACCATCTGTCTAGTAAGGCTTTCAGGGAGGGTATAAGGGCTAAATGGGATGGGAGTTGGGGTGATAGATTCTTTTGTATATAATTTAATTTGTGGTGTGTGGACTTTGAGTTGCTGCAGTGTGATTATTCTTTGGGTGGATTGTTGTTTTACAAAACCTCCAGGTCACCTAGAGCTAGGGACAGGCTTTTGAAAAAATGAAATCAAAATAAAAAAATGCACAAATAAATGGAAGAGCCATGGACGTGCATTGCATTCCTAATATGCATACTGCCCTCTTTGAAACCATGCATTTATATGTTACCTTCTATTATTAACTATGGCCGGGTCTATACTCTGCGAAATTAGGTCAGTATAAAAAAATCCACACCCCCGAGCAATGCAGTGAAATTGATCTAACCCCTGGTGTAGACAGCACTAAATCAATGGGAGAATTCTCATATCTACCTAGCTACTGCCTCTCGGGGAGGTGGATTACCTATGCCGATGGGAGAACTGTTCCACTTGCTGTAGGTAGAGTCTTCACTGAAGTGCTGCAGTGATGCAGCTGTGCTGCTACAGCATTTTAAGTGTAGACAAGTCCTATGATTATTATTATTTATGTCTTCTGTACCACTAACAATGTGCTAAGCAAAAGGAGAACTTACACTCTTAAGAAGACAAAACAAAGACGGCAAGATGGAAGGGAGGGCAAGGATTTATGCCACAAAAGCAGTGTGATGAGGTGGCAAATGGCCATGTTCTGACTGGGCACTCATTAAAACAAGGGTTGGGGTTTGTTTTTTTTTAACTGGTATAAAATATATAGACTTTTCTCAAGTAACTCCCAGCTTTGCCAGAATCAGCTGGTTAGTTTCTTATCCGCACTACAATCGAAGTGGGTCTTTGAAAGGGATTTGAGTATGAAAAAGAGCAGTTAAGAAAAGGAGTTCCATGCATAGCGAAAGGCATAGAAGAAAATGTGGAGATGCTTGCGGGAAAAGTGGACAAACAAAGTATCAAGACTAGCATTAGTGGTCGCATGAAAGGGACGGGATGGGTGCAGTGATGTGGAAATAACAATCCAAATCTATCTCCACTTCCCCACAAGACCCAGGCTAATGTGGGATAGGAGCTTGGAAATTTTAGTTCTTACTAGGTGACCTCCTGCTGGATTGGACGTGTCCATTTTCCCCAGACTGAATCCAGCTCTCCTTATGTGATACATAGGATACAATATGTGATTAACTCTGGTTCCAATAGCCCTGTATGCTGCTTTCTAGTAATGACGAGTATCATTACTATGGCCACTATAACTGGGTAAGTAGGGTTAGCTTGGCTTTCGTAGGGGTGCAAAGAGCGACAATTTTATTTTTAATTTTAGTAGGTTTTTAATGAGAGACTACTGTCTGCGGTGACAGGAAGGGATAGAACCTCAGACTTCTGGGTTCTGATTCCTAGCTCGGTCACTCACTAACTCTGCGACCTTGGGCAAATCACTCATGCCTGTTTTACCCAGCTAAAAGAATGTAAAAACATAGAGCTGGAAGCGACCCCTGCATCATCAAGTCCAGTCTGTTGCTAACACAGGCAACCCTGGCCTATAATCCCATTAATAAAACAATAAACACCCCTTTTAATTAATCCCATCAATAAATTAATAAACTCCATTTTCAAACCATCGCAGTTTCTTGCCCCCATTGCTCCAATTGGAAGGCTGTTCCAGAGCCTCTCTCTTCTGCTGGTTAGACTGCTAATTTTCAGCCTGAATTTACTCCTGGCCAGTATTTACAGAAAGCAATCATATCGCCTCTCAGCCTTTGCTTTGATAGGCTAAACAAGCCAAGCGTATTCCCTTCTCTTAAGGTAGTCCATCTATTCCCATGATATGCACCTGTTCTACTTGAATTCATCTTTCTTGAACGTGGACAATCAGAATTGTACACAGTATTCCAAATGAGCTCTTAGCAGTGCCTTGTACAATGCATTCATACTTCTTTATCTCTAATGGAAATACCATTCATAAAATAGGATAATAATACTCATCTTACAAAAGTGTTGTGAGGATAAATGGATGTATAGAAATTACTTTGAAATCTTAAGAGCACCATATATGTGAATATTTATTATTAAAGTATTGAAATAAAATTACAAGCCAGGATACATATCAATCCTTAAAATATACATTAAATTTGTGCTTCAATACAATATTCCTAGAACTGAGTCATTCTGTGGAGTGATATGTGACTGACTAGACACAAACCCATGTACAGGAGGCAATATACAAACATTCCCAGTTAGATTATTTTTTAAAAGAAGAAAGAGATACCACCATTTCTCCTGGATACGCAAAATTGATGTCAGACACAATAAAGCAACATAACAGAGGAGGGAAAATATTATGATGTTTTTCCTGGATTTGGCAAGCAGTGTTGGAAATCCGATTACTCCATTTACTCACATTTTAGATAATATACTTAGCTTCAGATCTTAAAGAATAAATAACAATGTGTCATCAAAGTTTTGGCTCAGACCATCCTCACTTGGAAGTAGATGAATTCAATCTAATATAGCTTTTTTTCCATTGCAAATGTCTGCATTATGTCATAGAAGTCTCAGAAGTAAAAATAAGAATAAAAGCAACAAATAAACAAATAACAAAGACAAAAACTAATTTACCTCCTCCTTGCAAAAGGCCTTTATCTCGTCCAACTTAGAGTCCTGTTTCTGAGGCTCAGAGATGATTGAAATACTTGAGTTTGAAGTTGTGGTACTGCAGCGGCAAGCAAGGTTTCTCCTTTGCCATTACATAGTATCCGATTCATGGGAAGTGTTGCAAGTCTGCTATTGAGCCACTTCTTTGGGCCATTTCCGTCAGAGTTTCAGGAACTTCTTTAATCTCCTTGTTTGCAGACTATAAACAATGTCACACAAAATGAACAAGCAAGATAACCAATAAGACTCATTCTTCCCACTTCATCAGGTTAATGTGTGCCTTTGGGTCTACCATTGGATGTAAAAAAACGTACAGAACATGTATGTCCTACAAAAAAACCCACTTCCCCAAATGATACTTTGCCTGTAAGTTCTTCTCACCAAAAGAGCTTTTTGTTCCAATAAGTATCTTATTAGACAGCACCATTTCAAACACACCAGTATAATTGTGTGTAATGGGATCAAAGCACCTCCGTGCAGCTGTTTAACAAGCATCTTTCTCGACAGTGAACTGTGAAACAAACATTAGTATTCATTATTATTACCATATCAAATTAAAAATGCTTCTTGGATAACAAGCAAACAACCACGTAGCCTGCTGAGCTTTAAATATGCATCAGCTGGACATGCTTCCCCTCTCACACTGATTTCATTTCAGACATGTGACACTGCATTAGCTTCAGTCCTGTCACTCCTGAATTACACAAGTCACTCCTGAATAGAATTACTCCTCTGTGTATATGTGAGGAGGACCAGGCCCAATAGCTTGAAGTACTAACTTGCACATGTAGCTAGAAGTAAAAATGAACATTGATTTATTAGGAGTTATGTGTCACAGCTGGGGATGGATGCTGTTTCTGTTCATGATCATAAAAACTCAGTTCAACAAGAGAATTTTGAATTTGAAACATACTACCATAAATTTGACAATAAATAAGATCTTTATTTTCCATTCAGTGCTCACTTATTTCATGGGCTTTAGAACAGTACATAATATTTCATGCTTGTGTCCTACAAATCCTACTAGAGGCAAAATTAATGAGTCAAGGATAGCCTATTTATTATTATTTTATTATAGGGCATACAGGCCCCAATTTGGAGTCAAGGCCTTATTATGCCTTATTATATATACACACATATAATAACACTAGCACCATCCCTGCCCCAAAGAGTTTATAATCTATACTATATCTCTGCATTTCTCTGCTTTTGGCACTTTTAAGAATCCTAAACCTTGATTCTGGTTGTATAAGGTTTTTAGTCTCTAATGTCATGGGGGCTATGTGGGCAATAAAAAAAAATCACATATTTACACTTAACTCACATATATACATTGCATATTATATCTAATCGGAGGAAAAATGCAAACAGCTCAATCTCCTCAAAAACTGAAGTGCTTTTAACTGCTTGGATCTCCTGCAGCTGGACTCTCAACAGCAACTTTTTCCTGTATACAAATCCAAGCAGATGTTTCCTCTTCAGGGTCTCAATTCCTCACATTTAGCTACAGCAACAGTAGCAAGGGGCCTGCCAGATATTATTCACTGAGAAACCTTTATCATGGTAGCTGCAGAAGTAAGATTCTTTCTCACCATCTTCCCTTCTGCTTTTCACATGCTGTTGTCCTGAGTCCTTTAGACTATATGAACCAGATTCTGATCTCATTTATATTGGAGTAAATCTGGAGTAACTCTACAATGGATTTGCTCTGGTGTAATTGAAATCAGAATCTAATCCTATATATACATAGAATCCATCCCCCCCACACACACACACCTTAAAAGAAGATTATTTAGGTTGCAACATCAAGCACATGTCCCCCGGCCCCCCTTTGTGTCAGTTCTGTGTCCTGAATGAGGAAGGGTTCTGTGGAAAAAAAGCACATGATCATGTAATTAAAGACTGTATTATAATGCATACACACAAGGGAAGAGAAGTAGGATTTGCACAGGCAGCCATAAATCTTGCATTTCCTAAATTTCAGGTATTTGACTTTGCAACCTAAGTAACATTTTTAATGTATTTTAATGTGATTTCCTAGGCTTTTTTGTTTTAATAGGAAATAAGAGAACATCAACTTATATTCTGTGCCAACCACCACCTTCTAAATCATTATCAGGCCTGAACCCTAACTTTTCAGTACTGTAGTACAAGCTACAGCTTACCGTTTGAGCTACAGCCTAACTACAGGAGTTAGCAGCAGGAGAAGGCTGTTATCCCAGCATGGGAATGGGCTATCAGTGGGGTGGCCAAATTGAGCCTGCTTCTTTTCATCACCCCTCAGAAATTGGGGGATCTCTGCATTCAGGGTTGGAATGGGCCTCTGCAGCCATCTTCTCAGTGGGGAGTAGAGAGCGCACAGCTTGGCTGTCTGTTCTCCCCACCTCGTCTCCAGTACAATTGCTCTAGCATTTCCATGGCATTCCCAGCACAGCAGGTGTTGCTCCTGCAGCTTCGGCACTGGCCCGGCCTAAGAAAGTTCATGTTCAGTTCTTAACGTGGCAACTATTCCTGCAGAACGAAGATGAGAGCTGGGAAATGGCGATTTTCAACAGTTTGTACCTCAGCAAAAGCCATATGGAAATTCATGGGACAAAGAAAGAGCACTTCTCTAACCTGAGGGCATTTCCCACCCCAAATGTCCATCAAACAGGTGTGCTGTGGGAGTTTCTCAAAGAAAAGGTTGAAAGAATAGAATAGAAAGTGTTAGGCAACCGAAATATAGGGGAAGAAGCCAGCTGCTCCTATGTAATAAGCCCCCTTGTGCCACTGGAATGTAGCCACCTCACCAGCAACAGTTTCTAGTGAGGAAGTGAAAAAGTGAAACTACCTCAGGAGGAACTTTAACAACACAATGTGATTTGGCATTTGGCCAGTCAAAGGCTGCTCCAGACAATCTGCCGCCCTCGGCTAAACTTCAGTGTGTCATCGCCTTGCCACATAAGCCTACGGTGGCAGGTTTGGGTCAGCTGCCCCTTTATCATGATGGAGGAGGGCTGGGCCAAATCTGCTGCCCTAGCAGCTGTTTAGTTTGCCTAAAGCAGAAGTGGTCCTGTGGCCAGGACAGCAGAGTTCAATCCCCTTACTTTTGCAAGAAAAGTCAAACCTTGCATCATTAATTGCCATAAGTAGTTTTACACTTGGTTTGTCATTGGTTTTGCATTTCTTCTTAAAGACAGCACCTTCAGTACAGCAGCTTCCTCAAGTGGATGACTCCATTGAGCAAACTCATGGGGACGTTATCAGGAAAAAGTAATTAATGTTTGAATGGCACTTACCATATGGAAAGCATCATAAAAATGCGGTTTTGTACATTTCTATTATTGTGATTGACAGGGTATCTAAAAGATCATTTAAAGCTGCAGGATAAAGACTGTGGTTGACGGCTGTGCCCCTGTGTTACAATGGGACTTTCTGCAACAAGAGTAAAGCTCGTCTGTGCAGGACACAGACATTTTTGGGGGATCACTCCAAGACTGTGGAATGAACTCCTCTAAGATAGAGGGATCATCACCAATCTCACCACCTCCCATCTCAAGTGGAAAGTGCATTTCTTTGACATTGCCTTCTCTAACATAAATAAATTGCAACATGTAGATTTAAAACAAAAACACCTCAAACAAACCTAAATCCTACCAAATCATGATACTTCCCTGCACATGCTTTTTTTCCTCTTGGGGAGAGGAAGAGAAAACGAACAATGCATGATGGATGTTAGAGGCACTGGTGAATGCATTACTGGAAGATACTCAGATACCATGGTGATGAATGCAGTATAAAAATGTATATAGAATAGAAAATTATTGCTTAATTGCACCATTGTAAAGTTAGTGACATGGATAAAAATGGATGCTGGCTGTGGTAAAGTCAGGCTAGAGAGCTACCAAAGGGTATACCAGGGATGGTATGTGGGCCCTAAAGGGTTAAAGGCCCTTTGCACTGCAGGCAGAAAAGAGAGCACAGCAGGGCAATTAGAGGCACCTGACCCCAATGAAGGACAAGCCAGTATACTTAAACCCTGCCTTCCTAGGAGGGGGAGGAGAGAACAAACCAGGATGAAGTTGCCAGAAGGCTTGTAGCAGCTGGAGGAGAAGGTTTCCTCCCAGACCAGGAGACAAAGCTCCTCTACAGCCAGGGGAGATGGGGTAGCTGGGGGCACCCTGGCCCAGGAAGACAGGTAAAGCGCGAGACCCACCAGGGGGAAGCCGGCAGTTTGCCACATGGCATAACACCACAAAAAACTGTGGCTGGATGACATCTTTTCTCCCATAAATTAAGTTATTTTTGTTCAGACCGGTAAGTCTGAAGTTCTGACAGTTACTGACAACATGTTTTATTATATATTCACGTGACATTTGGCGAACCTATCTGTGATTAGGCAAATTACTATAATTGCTAGCAGGAGTATCATTTTGTAGGTGTCTGTTGACATGAAATTGTAAGCTCTTTAGGGCAGGAACTAGTACATCTGCCTTTGTGGGAAGGTATGTACTAGAACATGTATATTGTTCTTCAGAAGTAAAAATGTATATTAATTGAGGAACAATCAGTATCTTTTCTTCTTTGTAAGCACGTATCTGTTTCGCCATACTTTTCATGTAAAACAAAATGGGAAGTGGCTAAAAGGTAGTCTGACTCATTTAAACCCAGAAAAAAAGATCTTCTTAAAAGAAAAAGGAAACTCTGGATCCACCCTCACAACGTGCCAGACAGAGCAACTGATTGTGTGAAAATAAGGGCATATGCTGTTTAATTAAAAAGAGTGAAAAAATTAGGCCTGGTCTACACTATATGGCTAGGTCAACATAAGCTGCCTTGCATTGACCTAGCTGTGGAAGTCTCTTCACTTAAATTTGGCTCCCGCCAACAGAACTGCCTCTCTATGGCGACTTAGTAATGCCACCTCCCCGAGCGGCGCAGAGTTATGATCGATGTAATCAGGTTGATGCAGTGTCAGTACAGACTGTGTTGCTTATGTTCACTACTGGCTTTCAGGAGCTATTCCACAATGCTCCATACTGACACTACAATCAATACAAGCGTTTCTGGTAAGGATGCACACCTGTGACACAAGGAACCAAACATGCACCCACACAAGTGCTGTAATAACTGCAGTGGCTGTATGTGCACAATTTTGTAGTGTAGATATGGCCGTAGGCCCAGATCAGGAGTCAGTGGCCTAAATACCTTTGAGGATATGGGCCTGATGATCATCACCTTACACAAGAGTAGGAATCAGGAATGAGAAATATATGCACAAATGTTGCTAAAATATTATGAAATGAATCAAGTTATCTAGTTTTTATTTTAAAAAAAAGGAAAGAAGAATAGATTTCCTGAATGTGCTGCGAATTTCACATGTTGTGAAAAACTGACATTTTAGGAATATAAAATTGTCCCAAATTAAACGGCTAAAATGGTCATATGAAATTAAAATTAAACAGTAACAAAACCCAAAAGCACTATGCTTTGTACAGCTCTAGCTGCTCTACTAATGCAACTTCTTGGATGAAAATCCTCCTGTGGGCTATAGATAAGTAGAAATGGGCCACAGCTGTAAAATTTAGATCTACATTTTTAACAGCCCCACCGCACAATTCAGGGGATATTCAGGCAAGATTTTGGTTTGGTTTGGTCCATTACAGAGAAGTGAGCTGGCCATTCGATTCAGATTCTGAAACTCCTCCAAGTTTGAGCTTTGGGAGGGCATTTCAGATCCAGGACTTTGGTTCAGATACATCTCCAGATCAAACCTGTGCCTTTCGCTTGTTCTAATTACAGTATATCTCATGCAAAAATACCTAACGTTAATTCAGTAATCAAGTTGCGAAATCAAGCTTTCTAAAGTCAGGCAGTTCCAAACATCCAGGCTTCACACTCAACCCTTTCTCAAGCCAGTGCTGTCACATTTCAGATAATTTTTCACAGAACAGAGACATTTCCATAAATTCATACTGCACCATGAAAACCTCCATTTTTGAGATTTTACAATTTAACTTCCTGTTTTTCATGTCTCGCTTCTTTATTAAAAATATATATATATATTGCACAGCCCTAAAATTACTGCTAAAACAAAAGAGTTCAACTTTCCCTAGTTGCAAAACTTAGGGTTGTGTCTCTAACACTGTAACACACAAAAATGGACTTCCCTGAAAAGAAGTGACAATAAGCTTCATTCTCCGGAGCCTTGAGCCTGGTGTCATCATTTACACCTATGCAAAGTGAAAGCAGAGTGGATGTAAAATGCTGCCATTATGATTTGATAGCTTGTTTCCAGAGCTAATCTTACAGATTTACATCATCTCTTGGTTTGTGAATTTCTAAGGGCTAGTCTACACTAGAATGCAGCTGCACCTGTGTAGCGCATCTGGAGAAGATGCTCTAAACTGATGGAAATGAGCTCTCCCACTGAGTTAATTACTCCACCTCCATGAGAGGTGGTAGTTATGTGGGTGGGAGAAGCTCTCCCGCTGACATAGTGCCCTCTACACTGGCACTTAGGTCAATGTAATTTACGTTGCTCAGGAGTGTGGATTATTCACACCCACAAGTGAAGTTATACCGACATAAGCGCCAGTGTAGAAAAGCCCTAAGAGAGCTAGACCAGGTCTCCTCCTATGGTTTTGCCCCAGAGATGGAGGTGACCTAGTCCCCATCCCCTCAAAACTTTGGGATGGGAGGAGTCTGAGTAAATGCCATTCCTACAGCTACAGGTAGGAATGTTTTTGGGGCCTTATAGGGGTGAGTAAGGTAAATTATTTAAAAGGCAAGCTATCTATGTTAGAGATAGATCCATCAATAGCTCTCCTCCACACCAAAATGTTGCTGCCAAAATCATTTTTCCTTTTTGTTGCTGTGACCATGTCACATCTCTTGGAGTTACTTTACCGTTCCTCATTGTGCTGTGCATCAAAGTCCAAACATGTTTTCCTCTTAAGGCCTTTTATAGCTCAGTCCCCGCCTACTCTCTCTATCTCAGTTTTTCCTGTAAAATGAGGATGACACACGTTTTCCTTTGTAGAACTCTGAGATTATGTCTGAAAGCTAACTGTTATGTTCCTGGTCTGCCCGGGTGTCTTTGATCCATGGGCAGTTACAGACCTCTCTGAAGCTGAGGGTATGCTATCCACCTTTCATTCAGGGTAAATGGAAGGAGCAATTAAGTGCCTCTATGGAGTCAAAGAACTGAAACAACAGACGCTCCCTCTTTCAGCATGGAGCAGCAAGGCAAGGTGTGACTGGGTGCTGGTTAAGCCATCCCCCTCTGCCCCCAGAGACCTACCGGTAATTAAGAGGGGAGCGGAGCCAGCTGGGAGAGCTTGCAGGGTCAGGGCTAGCGAGGAGCAGCTAGTAGGCTCACTCAGCCTAGCCCGTCAGGGGAGCATGGCGGCAGGGGCAGAATTGCAAGGGAAGGAGCGAGGGCTCAGTCTGCAAGGGTGAAGCCGCCGTTGGAGGCAAGCTGCCCTCATTAAGGAGCTGAGGCTGCATGGCCCTAGCCTGGGACTGTTACTGTAGATAGTTGGGGCTGCAGAAGCCTGTAAATAAAGAGCTCTGGTGGGAGCACGAAGCTGAGGAATGTGCATGGTTTGTGGGTGCAGGGGACCGGACCAGACCAGCGGGGGCCGCACAGTTTCCATTCCCTGCCCTAAGAGAGATGGTGGATTTTGCATTTCTGGTTCCAGTGCCCCTGCAAAAAATGGTGGATTATGCATTCCCGGTTCTGGTCACATGGCACCAGAAGCCGAAATTCCAGACGTGACCGGGCCCAAAACTCAGCGGAACAACCCGGACGTGGGGCTGCAGCAATCCTGCTGGGAGCAAGCCCCCAAAAGCAATCCGCGCTGCTCAAAGTGCCTGGGTTGCAAAGAGGCCCAAATCAGCTTATAATGGGCTGACTTGGCACCACCGCCAGGGCCTGTGTGAATCTGCTACACAAGGCCTGAACAGAAGCTGCACCATGTGGCCCTATGGGTTTCCCTGGAGACTGAGTGCAAAAGTAGGGGTATCGATTTGGTTGCAGCTTTCTGTCTGTGAGTGAAAGGAACCAGAAAGTAAATGTTCCATCAGAGAAGCACTGGTGACTGGTAGGGTGGCCCTGAGAGAAAGCCAAAAGAGAGACTCTTTTGGGCACGGGACTGGCTGACAAGCAGGCTTGGCTTTCTGAATAAGGAAACTGCCTCCTGTTGTTTGTTCCTACTGTGTTCAGGGAAACAGGACTTTGTGTACATTCTTTGTAAATAAACAGGATTGCACCAAAGAAATACCTAAGTAATATATTTGATTTCAATTCCTAACAGACACAACCTAGCAAGGCTCCACATATAGGCTAACTGCTTGGGCCAAGGGGCAACCTCTTTATCGTTACCATCTCTGACTTGGTTTTCCTTCATGTTCCCCTCTGCTCTGTCCACTCTAATTCCATCCAAATTCTAAGACACCATTTTCAATACCCTTTTTCCTCTCCATCTCTGACAAATGTCTTCCTGCCTTCTTCCATGTCACTACTGTGCTCTGTTGGCTGTATTTTCTGCTCCACCCAGAAACTATGGGTGAGAACCACCGCTTTACAGTGGGTAAAAGGGCTAGTGAGCTGTAAAAGTACCATAAACACCACAGTTCTGGCTGTGGGAAGATGCTCTTGGGGAAGGCACGACAGATGACAGCTATAAGGGTTCTCTTCTGAAAGTCCTACTTTCTGGTTACATGAGCAGCCGGTGACCAGGGTGGGGCTGCAACACGCAGTACTATAGAGATCCTGGAGAGGGAGGCTGATGTAAAGCACGCGCTCTTTCAGCGCGAATGCCAGGGGTCTCAGAACAGCCCAGGACTGCAATATTGCAAAGGGGGTTTAAAGTTGCCTGCTGGAGTGTGCGCTCCAGGCTGGGCCCAGGGGGGCACAGCTACTGGGCGGTATAATTCCAGCACTTAAGGCTCTGAGAGTACAGGTCTAGAATTTAGGGCTGTGTAGGGGCCCTGGCCGCTGACACTGCTACATTGCCACTTAAGGGGATGGGCAGAGGGTTGGCTCTCTAAACGTGGCCCCACAGGCTGTCCTATTGGCACACTCAAGGCCTGGCCACCGGATATGTTCACACTCGCTGCTTAAGCCAGGAAGTGAAGTGGGTGGCTGTCTAAGCAACTGTACAGACTTCTTGCTGATACAACATTGGCCTCTACTCTTGCCTGCCTCCTGCATTCTGTATGACATTCTGTTCCTGATTTCTGCTCCTCGCTCCCGCTCTCTGCTTGATCCTGGTCTCTTTCCAGCTCCTGCCCTTCCACCTCGCTCCTGACCGTTGGCTACCAATCCTGGCCCTGGCTCAACCCTGGGCTCAGGCATTTGGTACCGATCCTGTCTCCAATCCTCAGCTTAGATTCCTGGTCCTGACTGTGCCTCTCCCACCCAGCTCTGATCCCTGCTTCTGTTCTCTGACCTGGACTCCAGCTCTGCCTACTAGACTTGACTCCTGCTCTGACCTGTAGGCTGGCTTGGGCAGATGTACATGTGCTAACTCTGGTCAAGCTTGCATGCTAAAATTAGCAGCGTAGCCATGGCTGCAATGGGATAGCCATCCAAGAACAAGCCCGCTGACTCCCTGGATATATACCTGGGCAGCTAGGCTGTGCTGCCATGGTCACATTGTTATATTTAAGCTCTCTCTCGAGTACAGCTAGTGCATGTACATCCACTACAGCTGGGATTTGCACCTCCAGGTGCTGTGAAGATGTATTCTTAGTTGCACAGCACAGAATCTCACCAGATATGTTCATTTAAACAAAGTCTCTAGCCTTTATATTTATGAAGGTAACCTTCAAAATGTGACCAGAAATAGATGAGGAAATGTCTTTCTACGTCTGTGGGCAGCATGAAGCAACAGATCTGGTGAACTACTTTTATTTATTTCAAAGGAGCCAAACTCTAAAGCCCGGGGATGCTCATTTTAAGTGGAAATGTTAAGTACTTCACAGCTGATCACAGTACGCAGCAAGAAAGGGATGAGCAGTTTAGACGGTCTGCGCGATCTACTGTGAATGGCATCTCATTTTAGCATTGAGTGAGAGCAGCCTGGATTATGAGCAGATCTGAGAAGAATACAACCCTTAAATTAAATTTTCAGAAAGTCTCAGCAACATATGAAGTGTTTTTATTTGTTTTTTTTAAAAAAAGAAAAAACTAAATCTGAAAAAAGCAATAGGTAAAACAGTTCATGTTCATATCGTTCAAAGAGTAGCTGGAGTTCTTACTCCATGGCGTCATCCTGTAGCAGAATAAACAGCACTTGTGCAATGTCCCGAGTTCTTGGAAACTTATGCTGCACTTTTGATAGTACATGTTTCTGAAGAGAGCTTTTGAAACAATGCAAATTTTTTTCTGAACAATGCAAACTCAGTGAAGTGAACAGCCGCGTTCAAATCTCTCTTCAAAGACAGTTTTACTGTAAAATGGGATTATTGTGTTGCGTATGTTCAAATAATAATAAATCATAGAATC
Source organism: Mesoclemmys tuberculata (assembly GCA_007922155.1). Taxonomy (NCBI): domain Eukaryota; kingdom Metazoa; phylum Chordata; order Testudines; family Chelidae; genus Mesoclemmys; species Mesoclemmys tuberculata. Next base: position 68,504,812 of record ML675610.1, read on the forward strand.
AGGAAGATTATGGTTGGAAGGGACCTCAGGAGGTCATCTAGTCCAACTGCTGCTCAAAGCAAGACCAACCCCAACTAAATCCATGTACTATTGTTGGACAGTTCAGTATGGCCTAAATGATCAAAAATGAATTTGGGCACCCAACTTGAGATACCTTTGAAGTGCCTGATTTTTCAGAAAGTGCTGAGCACCCCTCTCTGAAAATCAGGCTCCCTGAAAATGTCTTAAGTCCCAGAAAAGCCACTTGTGCTTGAAATGTCAAATTAATCCAAAAAGAGGCCAGTTTCCTAGGGTTTTAAATATGGCATTCTCAAAAAATTTTAGATAATGTGTTTCCTTGGTGCACCTCAGTGGCCTGACTGCTGTGGCCATAAACTGATGCAAGAGAGAGATTTGGTCAGGGGCTTGTCTGTCAGTCCCACACTCTTCTAGATGCTGCTGGAAAATTAACATCCCTTCTCCTTGTCCAGGTTTCCACCCTCAAAGCTGACCCAAAATAATAGTACTGGAGTGGTCGTTTGTATCAGGCCTACCGTGACTGGGAAGACTTTACAATATCAGTCACAAAGGAACATGCAAGTAAACACAGTGGCAATATGCTTCTCATTTGAAAATCACTATACTTTGATGAAATTTAATTATAATTCGCTGCATGCTGATCACCTCACTGTTCCAGGACTTTGCCTCCAGGAGATGTTTGTTCAAACTCTGAGCTCAGGAGCTGCCTCATTAGAGCTACTTATAGACTCATAGACTCATAGACTCATAGGTCAGAAGGGACCAACATGATCATCCAG
>ML675610.1:68506008-68523132 GCA_007922155.1 Mesoclemmys tuberculata
TTTTTACCCAGTGTGATTTTTACCCAGACAGACTCCGTCTTATCCATCTACTTAAAAACTCTTCCACAGGGCTTCTTGCTTTACACTTTCTGCAATCTTCTTGGGCTAGATCCACAAAGGCACTTGCGTGTGGGAACATATAACTCATAGGAACTCTGCCATCTGGTAGAATACTCAGCCCTGACTTAGGTGCCCATGCTCTCCATACAATACATGGGGAGGGTTGGTCACCTAAGAAAGAGATCCTCAGAAGCCCACACATAGAGTGGGCAGCTGCCTAAGCTAGCCAGGAGTGAAAAACAGAGGAAAGAGGTGGGGCTTAGGGCCCAGATTCACAAAGGTACTTAGGCACCTAACTCCCATTGATCTAGTCCTTAGGAGCCTGACTGATGGGCCGGCGGGAGGCACCAATCTCTACTCAGGATGCTGAACTGTGCACGCTCTCCTAGAGTTATGACCTAAGGCAGCTCAGCCCTCCCTTGCAATAAAAAAGAGACAGATTCCCTGCAATCCTCCTATTATAGCCAATAGCTCAGTGGCTAGGACACTCACCAGGAATAAGGGACAAGCGTTCCTAAGGACAGACATTTGAAAACCAAACCAAAAAAGAATTCAATCCTTTGAGGATTCTTAGTGGACTTTTCAAAGAAAGCTTCTCAATGCCATTTTCAAGTGGGGGTGACAGTGCACTCCTAGCCCACAAAAGCAATGCACAACCAGCAACATTTACTTTAAATAAAGACCTTATGCTTAATTCAACAAATATACAATGTAACATCTCCCGCCTGATTTCAATGCCTCTGCAGAAGAAGGGACAAGAAAAGAGAACTTACTACTGTACAATGAAGAAATATTACCTGGTTTTTGTTAAAGGAGAAAAACGATGAAGCTTACTATAAATGCAAGAAAAGCCCAGTTTTTGTCTCACTTTATAGTTCCATAATAAACAAACAGCAACAAGAAGAAGAATAACTAGTTCTCTGGAGCTCTTATAGTGATTTTAGACAGATGTGAGTGAATGTACATTGAAAAGAAGCTATTGCTGTGAGCAAGACTTCCCACCAGGTGGAGGACTTTCTCCTGCAACTGAGAAAACCACGACCACATAATACACACAACATGGTGTAATGGGAAAATACAGATTTTTTTGGTCTCATTTGGCACATTACTTTTCCTGAATCATAAGCTTCACAGATAAGTGTAAATCCTTTCCACTCTTCTGTATTCTCCTTTCATAGGTCCACCCCAAGTTTTCTAGTAGGACAGAAACAAATGGCCTAAGCTTTCATCCCAAAATGCTTTATAGTTAGTGTGCAGAAAAAGGGCAGCTGAAGTTGCGAATGTTAATGAGAGGGAGTTGTGGCAGACATTGCAAATTTTATCACAGATTAATAGAGTCCAAGGCCAGTGGGAACTATTGCAATTATCTAGTCTAACCTGTATAAGCCCGGCCGTAGAATTTCCCCAAAATATTTTGCAGAGCATATCTTTTAGAAAAGCATCCATGATGTAAGAACAACATCTTAAGCGGGCAGTCAGAAAGAAGAAAAGTCTAAATAAATCATATATGAAAGATATCAGGCCAACACCTCAACTGTGGTAAATCAGCGTAGCTCAATTGATTTAATGGAGCTAATCCGATTCATACCAATTAAGAATTTGCCTCAGATAACATTTCTCTGTATGTGGCATATAAGAAGATATGGAAATGTAAGGACTACTTTCAGCAGCGGAATGTACATTGATATACAATACCAGTGCCCCTAGTCATGACTAGTTCCTACAATCCTAAAAATTGACAGTGGGAGGACGTGCAACCTAGTGGAAAAAGCATTGGACCAGGACTCAGGAGACCTGGATGGTCTGCTTGGCTCTGCCACTGGACTGGTGGGTTAACTTGGGCAAGTCAGTTCATTTCTCTGTACCTCAGTTTTCCCCACCTGTAAAATGGGGGAATGGAACTATCTCCTTTCAGAAGTACTGATGAAAAAATGTCATTTGAGAGCGAGGTGTTAATTTGTTGTTGATGTTATTACAACAAGAGAATGATACAATTTAAACATGGAAGGGCAAAGGGGAGATGAACTAGTCAGCCACCCAATAGCTCTTATTTTATTTGTCGAATTCTCAGGGCTAAAGGCGTTGTCCCTCATCCCACTATGCAGGCTTTACTACTCTTTCTCTATCGACCTCGACGTTGTGGGCCCAGGGAAAGGGCATGCCAGTGTGGGAGGGGTCAGAGTTAGAACATGCTATACCCTGGGCAGGCGGAATGGCCACTAGGCTGAGAGATCCAGCCAAGACTAGTTAGAGCAGCCCTGGGGAGCAGTTCAGTCCCAGAATTGGGAGAGGTAGGTGTGACACTGGCAGACTACGTGCCAGCTCATGGCAAGACCCCCAGGCCTCAACTGAATTCCAGTAATTCATAGATGGAATCAGTCTGGCTCACCTGCGTGTTAGTACTGTTAACATACGCATTAGAATGATAAGTATGTGTTTAGTGGTTTGATTTTATGGAATGCTTGTAAATTGCTGCATGCACTTATCTCACTTATAACATCTGTATCCCGTATTATAAGGTAATACCTGAGTGTTTGCATTGTAAGCCTCTGTAACTGTGTAAATCCCCAGAAAGGAAAGAGACATTCACTGGTGTGAAATCTGTAACAGAAGGTGTTATGATCTGTGTGACCTGTCTGTGCCCAGAGTAGCCACTTGAAAATGCCAAGATCAGGGCAGGCTGCAAACTGAGAGTGGATTGTCCCAGCACTGGTAACACTGAAGTTAGCCTTCCCAATGAGACACAAATAGTGTTTCTGATTGCCCACAAAGGTGACCAAGAAGCTAAAACAAAAAATAATTTACTGCATTTCAGTCTCTGGCTCCCAATCAACCACTAGGCCCAGTAAAGAGATAAGTTATTAAAACTCAATGCTCTTTACCAAAAAGTTCTCCTGACCCCAAAGGGTCAGCTACAGTACCAGATCAATATGAGTTTGGCTCTCACCCAAAATACCACGCTGCCAGCCAATATTTTAGTAACTAAAACGAAAGATTTATTATTAAAGGAAAGAAACAAACAAGGTGAGAGGTGTTATATGACTAAAACAATCAGATACACATAAATGCTTTGGAAGTCCATATATACTAGGTTTTCAATAGAATTGTGGAGTTTGCAGGCTTGTATAGTCCCTCTGGTGAACATCCAGTACTTGCATCGGTCTCAATCCTCTGTTTCACAGCTTCAGTTGCAGATGAGTTGATCCAGAAATAGGAAGCAAATGAAGACTGAAGACAATATGGGTGTGGTGCAGCTTCCTTATGTTCCTTTGCCACGCTGCTTGTGGAAATGTACAGAAACATGATGGAGACCAGGGTCACCTGGGCAAGTCTTGGGGTCTCATAAGGTGTAGCCTCTGGGTTCTTTCCCTGGGCTTAATGTACCTTTGAGTTCTGTTAATGGGCCATTAAGCAATTTATTGTTGTTGCCATGTTGTCTTGGGTGTCACCCAGAAATACAGATACATCAAACATATCCATTACTTCCAATACAAATATGACACACACAAATAAACAATATAATCACAACCTGAACGACAAGAAAGGCCCATAGCCACCAGAGGGATCAGAGTGAAACATTAAAGAGGACAAAAGACTTTGTTGTTTACTCTCCCTTCCCCCCCATGCAAGTGAATTCCTCTCATCAGCTGAGTTTGCAGCTCAAAGCGTAAGAGGGGAAGGAAATAAAAATCCCTAACAAGGAAGAGCTGTATCTTTATGCTGCTTGGACTCTGGGGGGGCCAGGGTTATTAGGCATAAGTAAAAGAAACCGAGTGCTTAGCCTGGGTTAGCCCTAAAAGATATGTAGAGCTTGCTTATTATAGAAGCTTCTATTACTTTTTGAAACTTAAGATTGTAACTCACTTGTGAGTACATATGTTTTACCTGCTTTAACCTTGTAAATAACTCTCTTATTTTCTTTTCCTATGAATAAATCTGTATATTGTTTTTAATAGCATTGGCTACAAGCATTGTCTTTGAGGTGAGATCTAAATTGCTATTGACCTGGGGTAAGTGACTGGTCCTTTAGGAATGGGAGTAACTGAAAGATTGTTGTGATTTATGGTGTAAGGGACTGTCTATCACAAAGGCAAGCTTAGCTGGGTGGCAAGACAGATTGGAGTACCCAACGGGACTGTCTGTGATTCCATGTTAAGGCTGTTATAGCGCCTGAAGAGTTTATTGTTTGGCAAAATCTAAGTCTAGAACTCAGAGCCAATTCGGGGTTTGTGCCCAGCATGGAGTGACAGGGATGAGGTGCGAGGTGGAACTCTGAGGGGTGTAAGGTGGAGCTAAAATAGAGTTCCCCGTTCAAAGGGAGGCGAGCCCAGGCTTGTTAAGCCAGTAGGTAAACAGAAGTCTGAAGCAGCATCTGTGTTTGCTGCCAGAGCATCTCCATTATGTCCTGGTGCGACAACCTCTACTTTGCCTGTGGGGACTCCTTTTCTCCTGTCTGTTGTTTCCTTCTACTTTCTGCCATATTCATCCTTCAGGTATTCTGTTCTCAGTTGAGAGCAGTACAGGCTTGTAGGATTTTGCTAAACAAATCCTCCTTTGTCCTCTTCTTTCTCCTCCTTATCAGGGTCAGGAGTTTCACAGGTGTGTGTGGGTGGGAGAGGAAGTGGAGGGGGGGATCTCAGGGCTGCAACAGCTGCCACTACAGATAAAGCCCAAAGAGGTATCTTTGCATGTATAGTCACAGTGGAAAGCAAAAGTTAACTTTCAGAGCTCCCTTCCCTTTTCCCATAAAAGTTTTAAGTAGCTGTGCTTATTGATGCTTCAGCTCTGGAGTTCTTCTGCACAGCACCGCTCTCCAGCCCCAGCCCTGGTGAGGCTGGCCCAGCAGAATGGGGGGGCCGGAAGGTGGGCTTTGAGAAGGGAATTGTTCAGATGCATGAAATAATGAAATTTCAGCCCCTGTTTCTATGGGCACAAGTGCAGGGCAACGGCACTGAATACTGGCACTATTTTCCACAGGCGGTGATGATTTTAGCTGATATCTCCCTCCTGAGGGTAACAGGGGCAGAGACAGCACAGCCGTGGATAACCTACTGAAGCTGCTCAGGCCTGTACGCCACTAGCCTGTTTATGTCAATGGTTCCTGCCAAAGTCAACATGGACTGGCATGAGGAAGAACCCTCTTGTGGAGGAATAAATAAGGCAGCCATCCCTTGAAACCTTCTGGAGAAGATTGCAGAGTACCTCCATGAAAATCTCATCAAGATCTCTCAGGAGGATTGACAGGCCATGTATGTAAAGCTGCTCGTCAACCCTCCCTCCTACCCAGCTGTCCCTACAGGGGAATGAAAAGCAGTAAACTAATGACAAGTCAATACCTGTGTTTTGCTAAGTTAGGGTCAGGCACCATCTACATATTTAAATAGTGTAATGGGAAACGCATTCACACACTGACCCGAGGTTCCCACTCACCCCTACACTGGGCTCATCCATGCTCGGCTGTCTGAACTGGCTAGACTTCAGCGGAATCTTGAACAGATCCTGGCTCATGGAATAGTGGGACCCTTCATCGGATGTCCCCCTTCCTCCTTCTCACGATTCACGGTAAGGGTCTACGTCTCAGGGTCCTTCGAGGTATCCAGGATGCTCTGCGGGATGCTGGTGGGGCCTCCACTAAGTATGGCATGCAGCTCTTTGTAAAAGGGTCAGGTTTGTGGCTTGGCACCAGATCACTGATGTCACTGGGCTTTTGATCAGGCCTATGGTGAGTTAAATATTTTAAGATCATGTAGAACAAATCTAGGAAATTTCTAGAATATTTGATGGTACTAGGGAGTTTATATGCTTGACCAGTACTTTCCAAGACCTTGCTTACGCTTGGCTTAGTTCTCAATTTAGCATTTGTAAACAGCACAAAACACCACCCAATTCCTCATGACTGGCTATGGCAGTCTGCGCAGGGGGAACCAAAGACTAGAAAAATCAGGGGATTTTCAGGTCAGGACAGAGATGAGTGGCAGCGGGGGTGAATGGTGAGCTTGCCAATTGCTTACTTTCACTATGCGTGGATCTTGCTTGTGCTATTTATCACTCACTTGTATGCTTTCTAAGCACATTCAGGGACCGGTTTAAAGAAGCAAACCACAGCTATCTTGGTAGAGTGACAGGGAGCTCACAGAAAGGGTGCTTTAAAGGCACATTTTGAGTGGCACGTCTTTCAGAGTGAATGACGCGTCTTTTCCAAAAAGAAAACAGTTTTCTCTCTATCCTTTAGTACGGTAGATTTAAGTCTAATCAGTGTTTTTAATACTCTGGGAATATATTTCAATGTCCTCTTTTTTAGTTGTTTGTTTTTGTTCTTGAAGGCATTTAAATGTGGCTTTCTCCCTGGGCGGTGGCGTCCCATTGCTGTGCTGAATGCTCTCCTTATGCTCCTTTGGCATTTGTAGGATAGTCAGACTGCTTTCGTTATCATCATTTCCGCACTGCAGTAGAAAGGAGGATTTTAGCTATTAACCAAGAGTATGCAAGTAGCACCTGGAGTAGATGGGAATTTGTTTCTTCAGAATTGTTAGTTTCATGTATATGTCAGAAAAGCCAGGGGACCGGGCAATTTCTAGGTATTGTACTCATGTGGATAGTGAAGTCACATTATTATATATTTATTAAGTGAATTTGCACCTATTCATTCTTTTTTGTTTGGCTCTGTGTGGGTGGGAGTGGTGGGGAATCTTATTCTCATCTTCCAAGTTAAGGAGAGCCAGTCATATTTCCCCATGAAGGATATTTACCATGGTGCTGAGTCAAACGGAGACAATATAAAGGTACTTACTCCCCCTTTACCTGGGGGTCTAGGAAACCTGACTCTGCTTGTTAACCTATTTCATTGTGTAACTTGGTAGGATTATTAGAACCATCCCTTTCCCCAGTCCATGAGGTCAGAAGAACAATGGTAATTAAATGCAACTCTGTTTTAGTGCAGTGTGACATGGACAGAGTAAGATGGGACTTGTGCGCTGACCCTTTTGAGGTACTTCAATAGTTTTGCTTGGATCAGCCACTCTAAGAGTTACGGTATTTGAGACAAGCAGCATGGTCTAGTAGTAAGAGGAATGGACAGAGAATCAGGAGACCCAGATTCTGCCCTCCACTCTGCTACAGAATGAGCTTTGGCAAGTCATTTAGGCCCATCCAAATTTTGAAAAGTGGCTTCTATTTTTGGACACCTCCATTTTTGCCCAACTTTAGCCACCTAAGGCCTGATTTTCAAAGGCATCGAGCATGCAAACTTTCAATTGACATCAGTCCTTGAAGCTCAATGGAAATAGAAACAGCACCAGGCAAAATTAAAACAGAGGAGATTAAAACAATTAAAAATTAAAACAAAATTTGCAGAGGAGACGCTGCCAAATAACTTCAGCAGAGTTCAGGAAAAGAAAACCATGGAAGGAAAATAAGTTCAGTCCAGTAGGAATTCCAAAGTCTCATGGAGGAAATGGTCTATGCCAACATATTGGTCTCATTTCCCACTCTGAAAGAATCTGGGATGTTTGGGGGCTTGGATTCGCACAAGCCACTTCCATATGGAATGTCTACATTGCAGCTGGGAGCGAGCCTCCAAACTCCGGTGGACAGACTTGTGTTTGGCTTGCACTGGGACACTAAAAATAGCTGTGTGAACATTGCGGCACCAGTAGAGGTTTAGGCTATTCACCCAAGCTCAGACCCACCCTACCCGCGGGGAGCTGCAATGTCCACACAGCTAGCTCTAACATGTTAGTGTGAGCGCCACTAACAAAAGTCTGTCTGCCTGGGTCAGGAGGCTTTCTCCAGCCGCAGTGTAGACATACCCTTTCTGTACAACTCTGTACAAATCTTTGGACTTCATTTTCCACACAGAGAAAATAGGAAAAATGTTTGAGACACACCTTGTCTTTTTCCTCATCCTGCGGTGACAGTGGATGGAAAAAGGCCCAGCATCTGCAATTATTTTTTTTTGATTGCGGATGGAGGGTTGGTTTTGATTATCTTAGGCAATGAGGCTGTGGGTGGATGTCAGAGGGCTGGGAAATTGCCATCAAAAGAGAGATATTTGTCAGGTGGAGGAAATTTTTTTCCAGGTTTTGCTGAGGTGACAGTGTGAGAGGTATCAGATTAGCCAAAGACCAGTGTGAGTGCCTTTGGAACATAGTATAGAACTGTCTTTATTGCGCACTTTGTCTCAAAGCCCTCATGTGATTTATGAGATGAACAATTTTAGTTTGGGGATCCAGCAAGGTAGCACTGTAAATAAAGGAACCAAGAGTAGGAAACAGTCTTTTAAAATGAACTGCCTGGGAATCAATAGCAGCATTAACAGAGCCTGCCTGAGGTTTTATAGAACCACTGTGAGAATTAAGGCCTGAGGTTTTAAAGATTTTTATAAGGTGAAAGGATTTATGAGCCAGTTAAAAGGATACATTGCTGTATACCAAATGAAGGTCAAAATATAATGAAGCCATTTGTAAAGAATTCCCATTGAAGGAATAGCAGGAATGAAGTGTAAAGTAAAAGCGAATGGTGTCCTGACACAGCAATAGATGTGCTAAATGAATACATGATTTTTCTTCAGGTGCCAATTGTTTACAGTGGGCCCATTCCTAAAGGTCTTACTCTGGCAAAGCATCTAGGAGTTTTGACTGAGTTAGGACTTCAGGAATGGGACCCATAGGATAATACAGAATAAAAACTGAGCCTTATCATAAAAGCATTCCTTGTCTTGCTACATTGCACAGTCATATTCATTCATTCATTCATTCCTTGTATGTATTTATTCTAAACAGATGAGATGCTACAGAGGTAGAAGAAATGTTTAACTATCAGCTACTTGTCACTCTTAAGAGAGGAAGGAGAGTCCTGTGGTGAGGACAATATCTTAAGAGATCTGGGTTTAATTTCTGACTATGCCATAGACTCTCTCTGAGTCTGTCTCCACTGCAATCAGAGGTGTGAGTGAAGCATGGGTAGGCATTCCCATGCTAGAGGCATTCTAGCTAGCATGAGTAAAACTAGCAGTGAAGAGGCAGCGGCATGGACTGCAGTGGGCCTAGGAACATGAATATGACCCGGGAATATGAATGTGTACAGCTCGTACTGAAGCCCATGTTGCTGCTTCCTCCCTGATATTTTTAGCTGCACTTATTTGAATAAAACTAGCATGGATATTTGTACCTGTTCTATAACCACACCTGTGTGACCTTGGGCAACTCACTTAATCTCTCTGCTTCAATTCCTCATCTGTAAAATGGGTATAATAGCATGCAATTTCTCCCACTTTTTTCTTGTTTGTCCAGATAAATTATAAACTGTTTAGGGCAAGGAATGCCTTTTACTATGCAATTATGCAGTGTCTAGGCTATTGGAGCCCCAATTTCAGATGGGACCTGCTGGTGCATTCACAATATAAATAATAGCAATAATATTGAGCTGGCATTGCTTGCTAGCCTTCATTAATACCATGTGATTAGCACACAATCTGGAGAGGAGCTCAGAAAGATATATGTAGTGATGCATCCTCTGCCTCTAGCCTCATTCCCATCCAGCCCCCCAGAGTCTGTGCACCCCCAGAATTCTGTCCTCACTCTCCCACCTGGGGCAGCTGAGCCTTCTTGGTCAAAGAGCTAGTGACAGAATTTACTTCAGGCGAAAGCCTACAGACATTCTTAACTAATCGAAAATTACAAGATTACAGATATGGGAGGTAATTGTTCCACCAGTCAGCACTGGTCAGCTGGAGTATTGTATCCAGTTTTGGGCACCACACTTTAAGAAAGATGTGAACAAATTGGAGAAGGGCCAAAAGAGAGTGAACAAAAATATAAGAGGTTTAGAAAAATGAGGGAAGGTTGAAAGAGTTGTACAAGATTAATCTAGGGAAGAGAAGGTGGCGGGAAGGGGAAGACATGCTAACAATCTTCAAATCAGTAAAAGGTTGTTATGAAAAGGATGGTGACCAATTGTTCTCCACATTCACTAAGGCTGGGAGAAGAATTAATTGGCTCAGTTTGCAGCAAGGGAGTAAGTGCGCCGCTGTAGCACTTTAGTGAAGATGCTATTAAGCAGATGGGAGAGTTTCTCCCTTCCTGTCAACATAGTTAATCTTCCTCTGCAAGAAGTGGTAGCTGTGTCAATGGGAAAAGCTCTCCCATCAACATAGTGCTGTCTACTGTCTGTATGAGGGGTTAGGTCTGTATAACTATATCACTCAGGGGTGCCGATTTTTCACCCCAGTGTGATGTAGTTATAGCAATGTAATATTGTAGTGTGGGCCTAGCCTTAGAATAGGTAAGCATTAGAACAGTTATGTAGAGAAGATGTGGAATCCCCATCCTTGGAGGTTTTTAACAGGTTAGAGAAACACCACAGATGGTCTATGTACGCTTGGTCCCACAGGGGGATGAACTAGATGATCTCTTGAAGTCCCTTCCAGCTCTATATTTCTATTCTATGATTAGTGCAATGAATAAGGAAGCCTGGCTTTCCTCCATGGAGCAGTAACATGCTGCAGCAGAACAAATCAAACAACCACATGCGTGCAGTTCCTTTATACAAAACAAACTCATACCCAAACTTCCCCTACCTGGGGTTTTCCTTTCCAAGTCCTGAAGCTAGCATAGCTCCCTCCCAAAAGTTTTTTACTTCAAAGTCATTTTTTGAAATGGAAAAACCCAGGGCATGAAAACAAACAAGTAATGAGAAACTTGCCCCTGCTTTTAGAAGAAACTTCTCAGCCTGTCTAGGGGTATGTCTACACTGCCGGCTCCATGGGGATCAATGCAGTGGGATCGATTGAGTGGGCTAAGGAGACCCACTCAATTGATCCCAGAAGTGCTCTCCAATCGATGCAAGTAAACCATCACCCCAAAAAGAGTAAGGCTGCATCGACCAGAGGGCATGTCCTGTTGATGTAGTGAAGTAAAGATGCCGTGGCACAGCAATGTAATTGTAGCTAGTGTTTCTTCTGTTGACCATCAGCGGCAAGGTAGACCAGGCCTTGGTTTCTCCAAGCCTCTCTTTCTGGTGGAAGAAGGCAGAGTTTATATAGCCCCTTTTTCAAGCATAAGTTACCTCAACCCAGGATTGCTATATTTCCTAGCAACCTCTCATCACTGAGGCAACCTGCTTTACTCTGGGAATTCTGGACTTAGGATCAAAATAGAGTTGGGTTTCTCTCCAAAATAATATACTGCCACTCCAAGATGTCATCTTCTCTCTCAGTAATTGTGTTCTACTCCACAGATGTCTTGTCCAGAAATGACTGGAACAGGGTAGTGCTGGCCCTAGAGGCATCCCTTATTAGCCTAAGAAAGATGTTACACTTGCCTAAACAACCCATCTAAGATGAGTACAACTATGGCCAGCTCTCATCAGAGTCAAGTCAGGTTGCCATTAAAGATTTGTTTTTAAATAGAGTAGTCCAGGAACTCCTTTAAGAGTTTCATCTTAAGGACATTGGTGTTCCATCAGTGAGCTGTAAATGTGCCCATGAGGGGGCCTGACAATGTTTTTGTTTTTAATTGGTGTTAGCAATTCCAAAACAGTCACAGCTCCATTTTGCTAGCCTTTTGCTTTTGATACAAATGGCTAACTGAATGTCTCGCTCTACTTCCTCTGAATTTCATAAATTGCAGTATGTATTAAATGGATGAGAGATGGGACTGAGATTCAAATGGGATGGCTTGTGACAAAGAGTTGTAGCCCGTGAGCAGCAAACATCCATTGGACTGCAGATGAGGCAGAAAAACAGAGAAGCACTCTAAAAGAATCAGTGACGTTGTACTAGCGTAGCTGACCTGCCTGGGGCAAAAGACTAGTTACTGTGGCTAAAATTTGGGGAAGGAAGCTGGCTCATATTTTCCAAGAAATAGCTTTCTGTAGTACCTTGCACCACTCTAGCACATGCCCTGCTTCCTGAAGAGTGTAATGGTAAACCACAGAAAGGGTAAACAAATACGTTTTGAGACCAGCCTGGATTCTTTCTAGAGATCCAGAATTGGAGACAAGGGAGCTCCACAGCCTGCTGTCCTCCCAGTATGTAACTTGGGAAACATGTGCATGGTCCCCAAAGCGCTAGAGAGTGGAATGGAGAAATGAAATACACTGGAACCTGTCCGCTCCCTCTGTTTCTTTCTCAGCTCTACCTGAGTGGACTCAACCTGGGTTTTACAGTCCAACCCAATTCCCAGTAAAGTCAATGGAAAAACTCCCACTGAATTCACTGGGAGAAGGATTGGGCTCTGTGGACTTGATCTAATTCTCCTTTAAGCCATTGGGAGTCTTTCCATTGCCTTTAACCAGAATTGGGTTGGTTTGTAAAACCCCACTTTTTCTTATTCACTCCTCTAACCCACACTCATTCCATGGATGTTTAAGGAAGCTCATTCTTGTAGGCGGCTGGTGTTAATGAGTAGATGGAGCGAGGGAGAGCCCACATATGAGTTCCTAAAGGTTTTTGCTGCACAACTAGCTATGCAAAGGAGAAAAAGGTTTCCTGATTTCAGTTTTTAAATCTCTACCTTGTGAAAAATCAAGCTTTTTTTTGGAGCAGGAAATGTATTCATATTTGATTATTTCGTATTTTAATGAATTATTTTTTCTGTCCATTATCATAGCATCCAATTGCATTGTATGTAGTAAATTGCCCATTCCACAGAATGGGCATCAGAAATAGACCCATTCCTTGAACTGCCCCAATCAGGAGAAAAACGTCCCCAGTGATGATCCATAGTCAAGCGACTGGTCAAAAAGATTGGCCTGGCCCTCCCAACCTTTGAAGCCACCTGAAGAAGCTAATTCTCAGTCATGGATCCTTCGACAAAAATGTTTTCCCTCAGTCTCCAAGAGTTCAAGTCTAGGAGTAATAGGGTGCCTCATTTGACTGCAGCCATCGCAACGATGCATGAAGGAAAAAACTGTCATTCGGGGTATGTATAAACTGCTGCCATGGCAACTCATGCAGACACCCCCAAGATCGTTTAATCTCACTCGCTTGTGTACTGAAATAATGAAGCTGCAGCAGCACATGCTTCAGCAGGGGCCTTACAATTACTGGTAATAATTAGAGTGGCTAGCCTGCACTGAACTGCATGGGTATGAGGAGATTTGATGGACCAGTAAAAGGGCCAGGGATCACTATGAACAGTGTGATATTGATTATCATACTTGTTGCTAACAGCAGCTAAAATCGGTAGGCCTTTTTGAAGGCCTGTGGAGCCTTAGCACTGGGGGGAAGGGACTCTTGCTTAACCCTTGAGCTCCCACCCACCCCAGATAAAATCTCTGTTGAACATGCTGGGTCTGTGTTTCAGAGAAAAACAAGAAGCTTATCTATATCTGTCCTCTGGGATGTGTTTGTTAGGGCCTCAAGGTATGCCGATTCAGCACTAATGCACTGGGTTAATTAGTGATCCGAGGAAACCTCTTGATTAGCTTTTGAAATTGCTTGCCAACAAATTTTTTTTTTACTGAAGTGTCATTGCCTGCCAAAAAGCACAATAAAAAGGGGAGAGACTTGCACTCTTCAGGATCTTTTCTTGGACACAGTTTGGGATTCCCCAATGGCAACTGAAAGAGAGGTCCATCGGAAGACTGCCACTGTATCTTTCAAGAGCCACAACAAACTTTGGTAATTACTGAGGTCTGAGGAAGTTTCACTGACATGTTGCAGATAGATGTAAGTGCTTGAGACTAAGTAAAGTATAGCTTTTAAGAGAGCACTCTTGTGTTATACTGTTTATGCCAGCCCATTTATCGACCAGACAGCCGCATTTCCATTGATTTATTTCCTGACACCACTTTGCACAGAGTAAAGTTAACAAGAGCTTAGGAGTTGAAAGAAGCCGCGGTAACACATACTATCATGATTTCATGCTAGTTATGTCTACATGAGATGCAGTCACACCCTGTGACTGCCATATAACCCTACCCTTAGGTAGTCAGGTCTGAGACTGTGTAGATCAAGTCCAACTTGGTAGATCCTGGGAATGGAAAAGCCATGACGTGTGCAGAGCACCAATGAATAATAATACCTAGCTCGTGGTTTTTCATCCATAGATCTGAAAGCACTTTACAAAAGAGATCAGAATCATTATCTCCTTTGTACAGCTGGGGAAAGTGACCCACAGAGAGATGAAACGATTTGTCCAAGGTCACCCAGCAGGCTGGTAGCAGAGGTAGGAATAGATCCTAGTTCTTCTGAGTCATGAGCCAGTACCCTATCCACTAGGGTGCAGTGTAACATGCATTCACTTTCCTAATTCATTAGGAAGATGGATTGCTGCATTCCTCACTAGCAGCAGCTTCTGAGTTGTCTTTAAGGGTAGCTCCAAACTGACCATGTTGCAGCAGTCCAACCTAGAAGCACTTCTATGGTAACCACCTAGTTGAATTCACACTAGGGATTTACTAAATACCATCAACCTAAAGTCTATCAGGAAGGCTGTCAGTCTAATCATTGCAGCTTAGTATTAAATGTGTTTATCTTTAAAAAAGTCAGAATTAATATTTCCCAAAAGGGTTTTGAAAAGCAAGTTAAGGATCCAAATTTAACATACTGTTGAGATAGTCACAGATCTCATTTTCTCCTAAAAGCAGATGCTGTGTCAGTTTCTGTAAACACTTCAAATCTGGGATGTAGTGTTGTGTAATTTAGACTCTACCCTAGCAGTACAGTAAGTAATTAGTACCCTCTTCCTCTCCTCCTTTTCTCACACTGCTGTCTTTAGAACCTGACTAGCTGTTCTACAGCAGTGAAACATTTCATTTACAACAGTTTGGACCTTTGAAATTTCATTTGTACTCCAATAAAACTGTAAGGATGCGATTTTCCCGTCTTACTTTGCCTACTTACTGCTGTTCATTGAATTATAGCTTATGAACCGCACAGTACCTGTAATTGCCTCATTAGCTCAGTGGGTATAATTAATTGTATACATACTGAATTAGCAAGGTACTTATTTGTCAACTTGAAGCCCACAAGTAGTTCCACTAAAGTACCTTGATGAAGTGCATGTTTCTGTTCAAAATGATGGTATATTAAGAATGCTGAATAACTATGACTCTTGTGTTGTTGGAAATGTTGGCAGTTTGTGAACTTCTTGTTAAATAAGCCTACCATCTACAGTAAGCATAAGTTTCATTTCCTTTTTCCCTTATTTAAAAATATTTTGAAAGGACAAGGAACCCTCTGAGAGAAAAATAGTTTGAAATGGCTGTATGAGTGATCAGTAATGATAACACTGAGCGGTACGAGAACAGAAGACAAAGAAAAGTAACACAAACATTCAGACACAGTTTTTAATTCAAGGTACAATTAATATTTTGTCAAATATGTAACAATCATAGGATGTCGTTTTAATTATCAGGGGTTTTTCCTGGTCCAGCTTGCAGAGTAAGTGGTCTGTGAGGATGTGTGTGATCTGGACCCAGACAGACAACTTAGAGTAAGGGGAGGTGTGCCTTGCTGTTTCAATGAACAGCCTGTTTTGTCTCTCTCTGTTTTTGAATTCTTGTATGTTATTATTCTAAGAAATAAAGTAGTGTTAAGCTGCAACCTTCCAGCAAAAATATTTAATGCTTTTATTAACCTTTTCTATTTGTGTGAACATAACATATTTAACTCCTAAAAAACATTTCATTTTACTAATAAATGAAAGAATCTTATAGGAAAACTTTTCCATGTGCATAATAAAGTACTGAACCTACGTATAAACTTACATAATTGATAATTATGGCCTATATTTTCAGTTAAATTCATGCAGCTCCATTGAGCTAAATAGAGCTGCATGGGTATAATAGAACTTACCTTTATGAGTCTGTCTATTGAATATAACTGTTAAAAGATGCATACTTGAAAGAAATGAATTTTGAGTGTCTGGATCCATGCATCCACCTTAAATCCATGGCCTCCACTGAAAAAGAGCTCTTTAGTGAAGCAATTAGAACCACAGTGACCCGAGACAAAGACCACAATGTCAACCTCAGCACCATACATTGAACAGTACCCCGCAGTATTATGTGACAAATAATACATTTAGCTCAGTCTGCATTTTTTCCAATTTGACTCTAGTAAAGTACTGAATCATATGCATTTCAATGGTGGGTATTAATCAGGCATTGTAGCACCAATTGGAATAAAAACTAAATATAGTATAGTTCTTTTTAAAGTAAATCTGAAATGCAGCCAAAGAAGCAGTAGGTGAATGGAGCAAAATTTCTTCTGATCCTACATTCTTGTTAAAGTTGCAAAGTCGAGCATTCAAAAGGAAGGAAATGCAGAATTAAAGTTGCTTGTGGAACCTTAATTCTGACACTTTGTGCATATGCATTATGACATCGTTTTTAATTAAGTGATCACATAATGTGTTTTCAAGAGGCTCCCTGTTTCTTTAATGCACAAGATGGACAGCGTTCACTGAGTAGGTAGGATCCTCCTCATTCAATATGCCTCATGTAGTATTTATTGCACACCAGCCAAACCCTGCACTGAATACAAAATTACTAAATTCCTCATGAGATTTTCCATGGTGGTCTTATTGTTTTAACTTAATTTTTTATATACATTAATGAATTTATCTTTACAACACTCCTGTGAAGGGAGGAAATATTATCCCCATTTTTGGATGGAGAATTGGGGAACAGAGATATTAAAAATCAAAAGAATACACTCATTTCAGGTTCCCAATTTGAGACACAGAGTATCTGATTTTTCAGAGTACTTTGCATTATGCAGCACTTAATATATTCAAGCATGGCTCCCTTTGACTTTGTTACAGCAGTGAGTGCTCAGCACTTCTGCAAATAAGACTCCCACATTATTAAGTTGTATAGCCAGAAAAATGAGGAAGACTTAATTAGTCTCCACTTATGAAAAGTTAGTTTAAGTGATGTGATCAGCATCACTTTGGATTGTATCCAGGCCTCTGCATCAGAATTCCTGTTTTCCAGGGAACCAGTCAACTGTCTTAACTATGAGACCATCCTTTCTCTTCTTTCAGTCCCCAGCCTCATTCGCAGTGCACCTTCCAACTTCTTCCACAAATGAAGCAGAGATACTACAGACAGCAGCCT